>LBNU01012668.1:61047-133564 GCA_014162995.1 Artemisia annua | reverse complement strand
TCAAGGTTATAAATAGCGTGAAGCGCGGCGTAGCGGCATAGCCAAGCCTCAAGCTTTAGCGTGAGGCGTTGCGTCATAGCGTTTTTAAGGCGTGATTCAAAGCGGCAAAAAATATTTATAGAGTTGTCAATATTAGTTAGCTAATACGCTTAAAACTCAGTTATGGATTTACTAAGCCTGAATAAATACTTGTAAATAAGCTCAAGTCCAATAAATATCTTTAAAAAAATTAAAAGAAATAATAAAATCTTAAAAGCTTCAAAAAATGGCGCCACGCTTTGCGCTATAGCGCGCTTTATCCCGCCTTATCACGCTTTGTTGCACGCTACGCCTAGAGATGACGCCTTGACCTGTTTCATAACGTGGAGGCCACGCCTCACGCTATGGCGCCGCTATAGCGCGCTATTTAGAACCCTGTATATGATACAGATTTCTGTATCATATATGAATAGGCAAGTGTTTGGTTTCTATATCATATATGATTTATATTTCAAGGTAACAAAATTAGAAATGCTTTTTATACAATAATAAGCTCAAGTCATCTTCTACATCTAAACCAACACTTTCATCCAAACCTAAACCGTAGGATTCGGCTAAGCATTTTGCTAAGCAGAATTCTATTTCTTTGTCTATTCTAAAGTTGTCTACATCTAATCCAAACTAATCTTCTGTGTTTAAGCAGCATCAGATGCCTTCGGCGAAGCCGAAGGCGTCTTCTGCGGTTTGGCCGCAACCAATGCCTTCGGCGCATCTTCTGCTGCTTGTCCGCAACTGACGCCTTCGGCAAAGCCGAAGGCGTCTTTTGCGGATTGTCTGCAACCAACGCCTTCGGCCAAGACGAAGGCGTCTTCTGCGGCTTTGCCGAAGGCTTAGCCGCATAATTCGCCTTAAATAAATGCTTCTATTATGTCTTTTTTTTAATCTCAACTTCAACTGAATCTAACTATTAACTATGAAAACCTAATCTGTTTTTACTTTTTATATAACTATTAACTGAATCTAACTAATAACTGAATCTAACTATTAACTATAACATCTTCAATATAATCTCTATACACAGAACGCATCAATATTTCAAACATATATGATAGTAAGATATAATAAAATAGTTGTTTAAATCGTATGAGTATACCTGAAATCGGATTTTTAGATGTTTTTGTATGCTTCTTTTTAGCCGGAGATAGGTAGGGTTTGATAACATTGTTATCTTCGTCACTTTCCGCCATTTTTTCCGGTTAGATTTTGTAGATCTGGTGATGAATTAGGGCTTGGATATTGATAACCGTTTTGTTGTGTGTGTTTTTAGTGTGTGTTAGGTGAGAGCGTGTTATGAAATGAAATGAGACGGAATTGTGTTGTTTTGTTGTTGATGTTATTTTACCTAATTGCCCCTCCGTGTTTTTTTTAAGTTGAAAGTGTTTTGATCTCAACCGTTGATCATAATGAAATCAAGGGTCCATATTTGTCCCTTGGTATGTGAGAGTTATTTGGTTTCTCAAATAACTCGACTCAAAAACTTTATACACCTTCATATTTTCTCTTAAACAAATTTTCACAATTAAAAACACATACCTTCTCCTATGCCAGTGATGATACGATGACTTAAATATAGTACTTGAGTAGTAATAAACAGAAATACGAAAAATTGTCCAAAAATGAAAGTATCCGAAAACCAAAAGTTCAGAAGGAAATAAAAAAAAAAACACCTAACGGTTATACGTAAAGTTTAAGTTTTTACACAATTTGGATAAAACATTCAAGTTTAATAGTAAAAATTCACGTAAAATCTCCGGTTGTTACAAAACTGTTAGGTATGACCCATGGAAGGCTTGGCACAACCTTTTGTAAACAGTTATGTGCCTGCCTGTGCACATTCTTTTGGTTAATATATGCAGTTGTATGGGTTCATGTTCAGATTATAATGGTATATGTGTGCATGATTGTGTGATCAAGATAAATCATGTGGATGTATGTTTATTTGTTTATTTGACTATTAAAGTCAACAACGGTTATGGAAAAAATTGTGGCATGAATTGGTTATGTTTGACTATAAAAAGTCAAACATAACTCAAACATGTCACAGAGCTCCACAGATGATGAATTATTGTTGTTTAACTATATACAATCAAGGTCATTATTTTGATGTTTGTTTGACAATAAAAAGTCAACAAACATATTATGGTAAAATCGTAACATGAATTGGTTATCTTTGACTATTAAAAGTCAAACAAAATTAAAATGGGGTATGGGCCTAGTACACAGATAATGCATTATTGTTGTTTGACTATATATAGTCAATATCAACGTTGTGACATATGTTTGACAGACAAGGTTCCACAGATGGAACTTTTTTCTGTTGTTTGACTATACGTTTGACAATTAAAAGTTAACAAGAGTTACAAAGGCATTTACAAACTAATCTATCACAAAGGCATTAACACAAGAACATATCCCCAAAATACATTAAAAACCAAGTTTGCATTCCATTCAATACATAAGCTTGCATTCCATTCATAGTCATATACCTACATAATATTACATCATTACACAACCAAACACATACTATCCACAGGTTGTGTCCTTCAACCATCCAAAAGACTATTTTCATCTAGACTAGACCCAAAAGACTATAAGAGTTAGAAACTACCATTACAACTTCACAAAGACAAACACAACTTACCTACTACCATCTAGACTACAACCCCAAAATACTACACTCATTCACAACAAGACTACATCCAAAAGACTACCTATCAGTTATCAGAGCTTCACAACAACCAACCCCATAATCAAAGCTTTACCAAAAGCAAAACAAACAGTATTGCACCTATCACAACCATGCTTGTTGTTACTTGCTTCCACAAAGTCATATTTGAGTTAGCCCTCCTCAACTCATATTCCATCTTTGACTTGTAGCTCGCCAACAACTCTTCAAGTGTAGCAATCCTTTCTTGATTGATTTTATCCATCTCAAACCTAGCAGTTGCATGCTCAAACACATCCCTTTCTTCTGGATTCATGCTATTGTACATATCATACATTGTCAACACATACCACTCACTGTTCAAAGGCTTATCAATCAAATAAAAGGTATCACACCGTTGTCCAAAAAACTATAACACATAAACAAACAAAAACACATAAAAGATTAAACATTTGCCAGAAAAGTATAGAACTTTAAACTTTAAAGGTATCACACTGTTGCTAGGAATGGGACAATATGGGGTACATTACGTAGATTGGAACACTCGTTCGAGTAAGTTGTATATTTGTGGACTTCACTCTTATTTAAACTACTAGTAGGGTACCCGCACGTTGTAGCGGCGAGTACCCTAAAATAAGTGTTAAGACATCAAAAGGCAAAAATGATAGCTAGAAGTTGTAAACCGTGCGGGTTCGAGCCCGTTTGGCCCGTGCCTGTTCAGGCTCGAGCCAATTTGGTCTGTTGCTAGTTCAGGCTTGAATATTTGTATAATGTATTTTATTATTTGTATTAGTGACATTTAATGCAGGAATTGTGTTTAAGTTGGTTGCACAATATGCTTAATAATTTGTATTTCTTATGTAAGGGGTATTTTAATAAATTGCATTAATTGTATTTATTGATCAGTTAATTAATTGACTGTATTAAATATTAAATATCTTGAACACATTAATAGTGTATTGTATTGTATTTAATGTTAGTAAATGTGTTTTAATTAGTTGTACTTTTAGCTTAATTACTTGTAATGTTGAATTTTAAGTATTTCTATTTAAAAATTCTATTTAATGTTAGAAAATGTATATTAGTTACTTGTACTTTTAGCTTAAGAACTTGTTACTGTATTTAATGTTAAAAAATGTGTTTTAATTAGTTGTACTTTTAGATTAATAAGTTATAATGCTGAAATTTTAAGTACTTTTTTTAAGACATAAGGGCCAGTTTAGTTCGGGGTATCCCACTGTTGGATTTGAATGATATCCATAATTAAACGTTTGGTACGAGTTGATTGATTGAGAAAATGAAATCAGCCCAAAAATCTCATTCCATATAAAAATGGTGGGTGTCATACTTGATTCAAGTACTATTCTGACAAAAGTGGGCCTTCTCTTTTAAATGACCACATATTTTCATAGCTTTAATTAATATGATATTTTTTTATTATTTTTTTAAGCTCACTGTATTAAAATAATACATAAATTATAATTTTAACTTTTTTATAACAAAAAATTATACTCCCTCCATCCCATAATATATGTCCACTTTTGATTTCAACTAATCAAAATGTTTGTAAGTGGGTGGGAATTAATTTTTATTGGTTAGTATTGTAAGGGCTCCACTTTTTTTTAAACTTTGTGAAATATGGAAGTGGACTTATAATTTGAGACGTAGGGAGTATTAAATAATCATACCACTCTCTCTCCTCCTTTTCTTTCAAACCAATTCAAATCCAAATCCGATTCTAAACCCACTTACAAACCAAACGCACCCTAAATGTTTTATGCAGTAAGATAGTATGATAAAGTACGGGCCTTTGATGGGCTAAGCTTAGAAAGTAAAAACTAAACCCAATTAAAAATGAAAAGTGGGAGGGAATGATTCCAGTGTTTATTCCTTATTTCCTTCTCCGAGGATCTCTATTTCCATCTCAACATTTGACTCCACCAAAATTAAGGTTTTATTATTATTATTATTTTCTTTTTTTGAAAAAAAAAACAACAAAACATGACAAACACAGAGGAAAAGGTGGTGGCAGTGATTATGGTCGGCGGTCCGACCAAAGGTATAAAACTTTTAAGGTTTATCAGCTTATGTTATTGTCTGATATACAATTTTATAAATTTTTATTTATAATGTGTTGTTTACAGGTACTAGATTTCGACCACTTTCGTTTAATACTCCAAAGCCTCTTTTTCCATTAGCTGGTCAACCCATGGTTCATCATCCCATTTCCGCTTGTAAATCGGTATTTATTTAAAATTTTAAATAAACTTTTTTTGTTATGTTTTGTTATATAGTTTAAGTTTTTATGCTGTGAATTTTGGCTGTTAAGGTTAAGAGTGACGATTTAATTTGAAATGTAGATCCCTAATTTAGCGAGAATATTTCTGGTTGGGTTTCATGAGGAGAGGGAGTTTGCGTTATATGTCTCGTCCATTTCTAGTGAGCTTAATATCCCAGTCAGGTGATTTATTAAATTTTTGGTTCGGTTTAAGGTATGTCGGTCCATGGGTTGTTGATAATTGACTAGAGCATTGTTGTTTTTTAGATATTTGAAAGAAGACAAACCTCATGGTTCGGCTGGTGGTCTTTATTACTTTAAAGATCTCATTATGGAGGATAACCCGGTAACGTTTTTTGGTAACTTCTATGTGAATTTCTGAATTTGTTATGCTTATTATGTTTTTGACTAACTCATATTATATTCTATGTTTTGTTGTTGCAGTCGCATATTGTTTTGTTAAATTGTGATGTGTGTTGCAGCTTTCCTCTACCTCAAATGCTTGGTTAGCAACCATCTTTTTAGGTCTATTTTTTTATATGATAATATTATGCTGCGCGGTTTGTTCAAAAACGTTTAATTGGTGTTTTCTCTTGTAGATGCCCATAGAAGTTATGGCGGGATGGGGACACTGTTAGTTATAAAGGTAAGATTTTGCTTTAAATGTTCTACTATGTTCTTGGATATAAAAAGACATCAAATTTATGATTGAATTAACTGCTTTAATACTTTTTGAGCAGGTTTCTGCGGAGTCTGCTAGCGAGTTTGGTGAATTAGTTGCTGATCCCGTTACTAAGGAACTTTTGCATTACACTGAGAAACCTGAGACTTTTGTAAGAATTTCTTTGTACAATTGAAGTTACTCAGTTCTTAGTAGCTTGTCTAGTTCACTGTATCTTTTGCATTTTCTTATTATCTTATACATCTTTCTATGGATTGCAGGTAAGTGATTTAATAAACTGCGGTGTTTACATATTCACGCCAGAAATATTTGACGTTATTCAGGATATACATACAAACCGTGAAGACAGAGGTTAGCTTATCGTACTCACTGTTCTTTTAGTAGGAGTGCAAGACGTAGAAGTAATACATATTATAGCTTAGAATAACATCACATCATGTTGCTATACAACATAAAAAATGTGTCTGCGATGAACATAGAATGAGTGTCAGAAACATAAGCATTCCGATTAACACTTGCATCACAAATTTTCATAGAAAGGCCACTTACGTTAAGGAACATTAGATAGACGCCTCAAGATGTGGCAGCGTCTTCTTTTTCTAAAGATCCTAGATGGAGAGACCATCTAACTATCCATTAAAAGCCTGCTTTAAGTGTCGCATGAAAACCCCACGTAAGGAAGGTAGGCCTTTAAAGAAAGTAACGTGAAATAACAGAGATTCACCTCTGTATTAGTTAGCCTCATCGCTAGATACGGATAAGAGCTAGCTTAAACTGGGAATCTATTTCAGCTACTTATTCCTTACTCGCCTTCCTATACATAAATAAGGAAAAAAGTCCAAACTCCATTTGTTACATGGGGCCATGGAGGTTGGTTAGGTCATTCTGCTATTACTTTTGTCATTACATAATACAAACTATAAAATTGTTGTAATGTCTAATTGTAGAAGGAAACATCTTAAAACCGGAAGCAGCTGAATAATTTTGAACATAAATGAGAATCTTTTCGACCTAGTAAATCTTTCTAACTCACCCGTATTGTTACTTGCTTTTTATATTTACGAACTTCTTTTTCAATGCAGCGAACCTGCACACTTTATCCAGTTTTGAGGCCCTTCGGTTGACAACAAAGTATGATCTCATTTTTGCTTCTCTGCCTTTTTTACCTCCCAAGTACTTTTATATTCCATAATCCATATGTTAAGCATGGATGCTCAGTTGTATCTAAGGTAACGCATTCCCTCTTAAATTCTATACCAATTTAATATCTTGTGACAGGACATCCCCCAAGGATTTTGTTAGATTGGATCAAGATATTTTGTCACCTCTTGCTGGAAAGAAGCAATTATACACTTATGAGACGATGGATTTCTGGGAACAGATCAAAACTCCAGCGTATGAAACTTCTGCATTGTTGCTATAATATTTTAATCTTTTTTCCATCTTGTTGTCTGACCCTCAAACTCTTTTCTTTAGGATGTCGTTGAAATGCTCCGCTTTGTATCTTGCTCAGTTCCGACACACTTCTCCTGGTCTTTTGGCTTCCGGCAATGGAACCAAAAACCCGACGGTTGTTGGTGATGTCTATATCCATCCATCAGCAAAAGTGCATCCAACTGCAAAGGTCAACAGCCATTCACATATGATTACATTGAATTGACATCTTGTTAATTTTGAATCTAATTTTATATAATATGCTATTTTGTCTACCCTTTGTCATTACCATCGAAACAGATTGGTCCAAATGTATCGATTTCTGCAAATGTTAGAGTTGCTGCAGGCGTAAGGCTCATGGATTGTATCATCTTAGATGATGCTGAAATCCAGGTACATACATGAATGAGTAATGATCTATAAACATATGATCCTCTCATCTGAAACTGAGAATTTATATTTGGTGTTTCTTTTTAAAAGGAAAATGCATTTGTGATGTTTGCTATTGTTGGTTGGAAATCATCTTTAGGAAAATGGTCTCGTGTTCAGGCAAGCTCCGACATTTTACTTTACTTACCTTCTTTATGTTTATTGTGTTTTGCAACTTGTATTGACTACCGAATTATCTATTTGTTCAGGGTGATGGAGATTACAAAACTAAATTAGGAATCACCATACTCGGTAAGCACCTTGCTTGACCTTACATCTCACTTTCTTTCATATCAATAAGAGTGACGAACTGAATGGGTTGAGTAATAAATCAATATGGTTATATGGGTAATCTTTAATCTGGTTAAAAACAGGTTTTGCCCATTTTTTGCTTGTTTTTAGTTCTACAAATAATTAACGTGTTAAAAAAATGTTAATCGTGATAATGCTAATAATAAATGATTTAATGTGGGTCAAAACAGGCCGGGTTGAGCCAAACACCCTCAGTTTCTTTTTCTGTATCTGTATAAACAATTAATGTGTTGAATATGATTATGACATTATTTAATTATACTAATGTTAATGTTGCTTTCTAAAAACATAAATGCTAAACCAATCACAATTTGTTTGTCTAATACGGAGTATAACGATTAAGAGATATCATGAATTTTAAAATATATTGGATAATGTACTTATTTCTCTTTCAATTTTAACATTTTACATTAATTCATTTAATGTGTCAGAGATGAAACATAGCCAAATCACTGTATTTTTCGGAAGTTTGTCCAATGTCAACATATGCATATATACCGTGCTAAAAGAATGCTTTTGTGTTCGTCGGTTGCAGGGGAAGCGGTGACGGTTGAGGATGAAGTTGTTGTGGTTAACAGCATCGTTCTACCGAACAAAACTCTCAATATAAGCGTACAGGAGGAAATCATACTTTAAAGCGTGAAACCAGTGACTGCTATATCATATGCTTGTTGCATCAACCTGGGAAAGGATTTTAAATCATGCGCTTCCCTCCGGTCAAAGGATGAGGATCACATGTTATGAGTAAAATGTTGTTGTCTATACACTTTGTAATGTTTTCGGCATTTATTGATATTTAAAATGAGTTTGGTTCGAGTAAGGTAAATTTTCAAGACTTCCACTAATACAAGGCTATACAATCTTTTTTTTTTCTTTTTTTTTGGGTAACATGGGTTTCCGACTAGACATTGCGAGCCGACTAACCCCACGGCGACTACCCTTTTGGGTAGCCCGGAGTCTGCGCAGGTAAACCTCCGTGGCCACAAGGGGATTAATTTTCTCCCTGTTGGATTCGAACCCTTAGACCTCCTCTTTGGAAGGTTGGTGTTCTTACGGAAGGGTATACAATCTTGAAAGAACTTGTTACATTTTAGATCAAAACTTATTTCATATCCAAAAACACTACCAGACTGGAATATAAGCAGTGCAAGAACATCCATATTTTGGTTCTTAGGTAGCAACATACTGATAGTTTACAATTGCCTAGTAGACTTTTGAGTTGAGTTATAGTCGGCATGATAACCATTCCGGAAACTGTACAAGATACCGTAAATACATGTACGAACACTCAAGCCGATAACGGACAAATAATACTAGAATGATGAGAATACTGATCATGAGCCCCATATAGTGCAAGCAAGTATACAACTTGTCAATGCGCGTTTCTAATTTGCAACTCGTGTATTGTTGACTAGTGGATTTTCTCATCATCTCGCCCACATAAAACAATTAGTTAGTTGCAGAGAGGCGGCCCAATGTACACCTGAGTGAAAAAAAACAACAAAAGTGATCTCGAGGATAGAACTAATAAATGAAGTTGGTTGATCATATACTTGTCTCGTTCAGTGACATGGGTTAACAATATGATCATCGTTGAACCACAAGGTTTATGCAAATTCGCAGGAACAAACTACCCCGTATTATTTTCGCTTAAGATAGAGAGTATGGCTACAAACCAGGTTGTTCTACTTTTTTATAATCCTAAACCAGATAGACCCATGATTAGGGCTGTAAACGGACTGAACATTTCATTAATCGTTCGGTAAAAAGTTTGTTTATTTATTATATGAACGAATATGAACAATATTTTATGTTCGTTTAGTTAAATGAACGAACATGAACAAAAGTAGCGTCCGTTCTTTTATGTTCGTGAACGTCCGATTATGCGTTCGTTAATGTTCGTTTTATGTTCATTTATTTAATTATGTTCGTATATCATATATTTTAATTGTATAATTTTAAAATTTGTTTGTTTAAACAAAACAACACTTATAAAACAATATATTATACATTATTTAATAAAATTTATACTTGTTTGTCTATTTTCATTCATCATTTATCTTCGTTTTAGTGTCTTAATGAACGAATATAAACGAACATGAACAAGACTCCATTTGTGTTCGTCCGGTTCGTTTACAGCCCTACACATGATTGCAAGCTGACTTAGCATCTAAATGATTTTCAAAAGGATCATACTTTAATGTTATACAAAGATTAAGAGTAACATCAAAGGGTTTGCAATATCAAATTTCACCAACAATAAGTGCCAAAATTTCAACTACACTCGCATATCCTACTTACTACTAGCAACCCAATGTATAAGGATTTAAGGCGCCAAACGAACTACATGAGTAGATTCACACCACATAATTTCTATGTTTCTTGTTGGTAAGCTCAGCTTCATCAAAATTTTCATTTCAGCTACTCACCCACTAGTCTTCAAATCTGATCTTCTTCGGTGCAGGTACATCACTACCAACCTGTACAATCATATTGAACACAATAAGTGCTGACCAACAACAAAAAATGGGTGCACATGCACCCTTCAGTATGCATATTAAAGATGCAAGATGGAGTCAAAGACGGGTCGACTTAGGTTGACCCACAACTTTTTGTGCCTTTCATATAATGTTCGTGAATTAAACATACTTAGTTATTTATTTAATAAAAAAAGTATTAATAAAATCATACGAATCTTTGAAATAATTATTTAGGAGAATGTAGACATTAAGATTAGACTTTGGGTTACTTTCAAATGTTTAAACAGTTCCATATTAACTAAAGCTTTTTAATATACCCATTGAAGATAAATATAGACAGCCCACATCGATCCATTCAATTTGGTCAAATTGTCAAACTAAACTGCATATTTCGGTAAGCATGCAATCGCAATAATGATAGAATCTTACAATTTCTGGGCACTTGTAGTCGATGCCAGCAGCCTCAATCTTTCTCTTCCTTTTCTCCTCTCTTTTTAAGATTCCATCTATCAACTTTTGGTGCTCTTCAAATGTCCTTTCCTGAATTATGATTAAATTTTAATGAACAACATCTTTCTATATGATTATATAACATCATAAAGAAAAATCTATTAGTGTGATATCGATTGCATACCTTGTTCAGGCGTTTGCGCTCAATACGAACCCAGTCCATGGGTTTATAATAACGGTTAACACCTTTCCACCTACAATCAAAAATAGAATTTCCTAAGTACACAAACAACTCAACAAGAACTTAGTGTTTGGGACGAACAGATCTTAAAGAGGTGGATACGTGTTATCGATTTCACTATTTATTTACATTTTATTGTGATTTGAAGTCAGTAGTGATTAGTTTTAGCAATTCGGGAAAATATCACACTGCTGATTATCTTTATCTTCATACTTAGCGCCCCAAAACTGACTGATCACATTAAGTTAACTATTTGCCTATACTTTAACAAGATTGGATACACTTCTACACACTCATATAACAAAATATCTCCCCTTCTACGAAAAAATAATCATTTCAGACATTGTAGCTACCAATTGCATTACTAATCAGATTTTGTCAAACACGAAAAAGATACACTCGTTTAATATTGCATAATGAAACAAGAGTAGCACATCCAAACACTATATTCTTACTGCTGATTATCTAAATACAGATATTCAATGTCACATAGTTAAGTGAAACGCACATCCAAACCGCAAAGTAAATAAAAGTTTTAAGAAGGAATTATTCTAAACTTAGTCAGGTAACATTCTCAACAAATAAAGTTTAATCTCACTTTGAAATACAGAGCTTGGTACCAACTCATTAACAAAAACTTCATAAGAGTCATATAACTCTTCCGTGCTAATTGTTGATGATAATAACAAACACTTACAAGCATAATAATGTCATAATACGGATTTCTTTAGCATTAGAATCATATAAAAACAGTGAAGTCCTACTCAACATTATTCCAACAAAAACTTATAGAAACCATATTTGTAAACCAAACAGTTCAAATGCTTACAGTTTAGGATGAACATGCTCTGGAGGGATGATTTGTACTTGCAACAAATGCTCAAATAAGAGGTAGTTATGCATGGTTTCAGCAACAATCTTTGCCACCTGCAGAGACGTATAATTATAACGTTCAGGTATCTACAGAATGAAGTAATATTTACAACAAAAGATAAATAAGAATCTGCATTTATAACCTCAGGAGACGCAAACTCAAGGAACCCAAAATGCTTTGATTTTCCAGTCTGAAAATAATAGACAAAAGGGGTTCATTAACTAGACATACAATAGTAGCAACAAGCAGTTTCAAATAAGCGACAACTAATAAACTACAAACATGTTTTTACAGCGAAAGGTAAAAGAATGAAACCTTTTTGTTCCTTGCAATCCTAATCCTCCTGATTTCACCAAACTGCTTAAAGAAAGCTGCACGAATAGTCGGATAAATACAATGTAGCAACATTCAAAAAGAGCTTGTTTCAAACACACATATCAAAATGTTGATAAAAATAGGAGGGGCATGGTTACCTTCCATTTCATTCTCATAAAAGCCATGAGGAATTCTTCCAATATACAAGACAGTCGATTTATTTTCCAAGGGGGTAACAGGAAGTTTTCGAGCAGGGCCTCCTGCTAGTGGCTAATTAATACACAAAACACAAAATCAATATTTCCTAATAGACCACAAAACAAACAGGAAGGGCTTCTTATGAAACATAAAAACAGGCCTAATAACTTCTTATTCATTAAACTAATGTAACAAATAACTAAAAACATATAACAAAATAACAATACTTGGAGGGAAAAAAAAAANCCCTATACTATTTTGATTATTTTCATATTTACCCCTCTACTTTCAAGTGCAAACTTTTTTTTTTTTTTTTTTTTTTTTTTTTTTTTTAACTGTGAAGATATATTAGCTCAAAATTAGAGGTGGCAAAACGGGCAAGCACATGCCACGGTTCAAACGGGAATGTGCTAAACGGGCACGGGCCAAATGGGCGCATATTATACGAATCGCTTTAGAAAAGACCCAAAACGACAAAATAAATTCTTTAAACGTAACACTTCATTTATATTTAAAAAAATAAATATATTACATCTATAAGTTTTTTTCTTTAAAAACAATTGTAATTTCTCCAATTGAGAGAAAATATGTGCCCGTTTGCGCCCATTTAACTTTTAAATGAGCAATATATGCCCATTTCAAAAAAAATGATTGGGCTAAATGTGCCCAAATCTTTTACAAATTTATCCAAATTAGCCCATTTTTTTTTTTTATTTTGGGCACAAATTGCCACCTCTACTCAAAATCATAAAAGATTACAAGTAGAGGTGGCAATTTGTGCCCACAAAAAAAAATGAGATAATTTGGACAACTTTATAAAAGATTTGGGCACATTTGGCCCCTTCCTTTTTTGAAATGGGTATATATTGCCTATTTAAAAGTTAAATGGGCACATATTTTCTCTCAATTAGAGAATATTACAATTGTTTTTAAAGAAAAACTTATAATATAATATATTTAATTTTTTAAATATAAATAAGGTGTTACGTTTGAGGAATTCATTTCGTCGTTTTGGATCTTTTTTAAATAACATGCGCCCGTTTGGCCCGTGCTCATTTAGCCCGTGCCCGGCCCGCCCCGTTTTACCACCTCTAATTACAAGGAATACCGACTAAGTCAGATGAACATGCTCATGGAGTCATGGTCATGGACTATCTATCTCACAACAATCTTCACAATCCACAAACAACAACTACTTTCCTTAACATTCCCACTATGTATAGCTTTTCCACTGTAGAAAAACTATAAACAGAAGGAATAAAAGGCCTCATTGTTGTTTATATCCTCTACATCAATTACATTTCCTTCATGAAGGTAGGCTAAAAGACTACCCTGCAGCTTCATCCTCACAGTGTAATCATTTAACCCAGCATCCATGAGAGGCATCATTGAATGTAGGGAGTACACTGCAGCTCCATCCTCACAGCATAGTATATAGACCAACATCCATAATAGGAGGCGTCACTCACGATAGCAGTGGCCCAAACATCTCTATAACTCCTTCCCATTCTGTCCCAAACACCCTTTTAATCATCTCAACTTCATATCTACCCACTTTAATCCCCATATTTCAGCTACCTTTAAAACACTTTTGGACCTCTTAACCTTTAAACTCATCAGTTTATACTTGGCATTATCCATTACTATCTTGTACACATCATCAGCTGATCTACATTCCTGTCTAAATAATCTGAAGTTTCTTTCTTGCCAAATGTAATAAACTGATGCAACTAGAATTAGTCTATTCATCACCATCCAAATATTATTTTTAAAAGCTTTACCTTCCACACAATGTCTTCAAGTCTTGCAGAGAACCATTCATTTTCATCATCAAAAACACTTTCTTCCATATCTTTTCTGAGAATTCACACTCAGAAAACAAATGGCTATTCCAATGTAACAGTACTATTCCAAACACCAATTCTGTCTTGAGTCATAAGCTTTCCTTGAATAGCCAACAAGAGGATAAAAGCTTGCCTTGGATTAAATTGAGTGAACCATATCAGATGAGACCAACTCACTTTGCTCCAATTACCTCTCTAATTTTCCAGGAATTTTTAGTAGAGTAAGGAACAGGATCATTATTTTCATTAACCCATAACACTTCATCTTCTTTACCATCATCCAAAACAGGACAAGTAATGCTATTAAGAACAGGAAATCTACCATACCACTCTGTAGGCCAGTTCCATGACCTTCATTAATCATATCAGCAACTGTAGAATTATCTTGAAACCTGGCCTCGTAGATCATTCTTTTAGAAATGAAGACATCTAGAGGATCCTGAGCACACCATTTGTCATGCCACACTGATATGTTTCTACCATTTCCAATCTTGTATAACACATGAAGTTTGATTTTGTCCCTTAAACTCAACATAAAATTCCATCCCCAACTGTCATTCTCACATGCTTCAATTTCCCATATTTCAAATCAATTACTTTTGGAAGCTTAGACTTGTAATTGTAATGTATTTATCTATAACAATCACCATTCTTATGGGTAAACTCAGATGCATTACACACTTATGAAACGATGGATTTATGGGAACAGATCAAACCTCCAGCATACGAAACTTCTGCATTGTTGCTATAATATGTTAATCTTTTTCCATCTTGTTGTCTGACCCTCAAACTCTTTTCTTTAGGATGACGTTGAAATGCTCCGCTTTGTATCTTGCTCAATTCCGACACACTTCTCCTGGTCTCTTGGCTTCCGGCAATGGAACCAAAAACCCGACGGTTTTTGGTGATGTCTATATCCATCCATCAGCAAAAGTGCATCCAACTGCAAAGGTCAACAGCCATTCACATATGATTGCATTTAATTGACATTAATCTCGAATTTAATTTTATATAATATGCTATTTTGTCTACCCTTTGTCGTTACCATCGAAACAGATTGGTCCAAATGTATCGATTTCTGCAAATGTTAGAGTTGCTGCAGGCGTAAGGCTCATGGATTGTATCATCTTAGATGATGCGGAAATACAGGTACATACATGAATGAGTAATGATCTATGAACATATGATCCGCTCATCTGAAACTGATCATCTATATTTGGTGTTTCTTTTTAAAAGGAAAATGCATTTGTGATGTTTGCTATTGTTGGTTGGAAGTCATCTTTAGGAAAATGGTCTCGTGTTCAGGCAAGCTCCGACATTTTACTTTACTTACCTTCTTTATGTTTCTTGTGTTTTGCAACTTGTATTGACTACCGAATTATCTATTTGTTCAGGGTGACGGAGATTACAAAACTAAATTAGGAATCACCATACTCGGTTAGCACCTTGCTTGACCTTACATCTCATTTTCTTTACATATCAATAAGAGTGGCGAACTGAATGGGTTAAGTAATAAATCAATATGGGTAATCTTTTAATCTGGTTAAAAACAGGTTTTGCCCCCTTTTTTGCTTGTTTTTAGTTCTACAAATAATTAATGTGTTAAAAAATGTTAATCGTGATACCGCTAATAATGAATGAGTTAATGTGGGTCAAAACAGGCCGGGTTGAGCCGAACACCCTCAGTTTCTTTTTCTGTTTCTTCATCTGTATAAACAATTAATGTGTTGAACATGATTATAACATTATTTAATGATACTAATGTTAATGTTGCTTTCTAAAAACATAAATGCTAAACCAATCGCAATTTGTTTCTCTAATGCAGAGTATACAATTAAGAGGTATCATGCATTTTAATATATTTGATGATTTACCTATTTCCCTTTTAATTTAACATTTTAGTTTAATTCATTTAATGTGTCAGAGATGAAACATAGCAAAATCACTGTATTTTTTGGAAGTTTGTCCAAATGTCAACATATGCATATATATTATATACCATGCTAAAAGAATGCTTTTGTGTTTGTCGGTTGCAGGGGAAGCGGTGAGCCGGTGACAGTTGAGGATGAAGCTGTTGTGGTTAACAGCATCGTTCTACCAAACAAAACTCTCAATATAAGCGTACAGGAGGAAATCATACTTTAAAGCGTGAACCAGTGACTGCTATATCATATGCTTGTCGCATCAACCTGGGAAAGGATTTTAAATCATGCGCTTCCCTCCGGTCAAAGGATGAGGTTCACATGTTACGAGTAAAATGTTTTTGTCTACTATACACTGTTTGTAATGTTTTCGGCGTTTATTGATAGTTTAAGTGAGTTTGGTTCAAGTAAGGTAACTTTTCAAGGCTTCCCTTATTACAAGACTATACAATCTTGCAATAACTTATTACATTTTAAATAAAAACTTATTTCATATCCAAAAACACTATCAGACGGTAATGTAAGCAGTGCAAGAACATCCATATTTTGGTTCTTAGGTAGCAACATACTGATAGTGTACAATCGACTAGCAGACTTTTGTGTTGAGTTAGTCGGCATGATACAATAACCATTCTGGAAACTGTACAAGATACTGTAAATACATGTACGAACACTCGAGCTACAACAGTAACTGGTTTTAAATCTTGAGTTACACTTCACAGATACAATGGAAATAATTTGTTGTTTTTTTTTTGGCAAAAAAGATAAAATATATTGATATGAATTTCGGGTTACAATTGAGAAAGGAAAAGTATTCCTATCTTTGATTACAACCATTGAACTTGAAAATCATCTAAACAATAAAACATTAACTTGACCTACACGAGCCATTCGCACAGAAAACTGATAACTAACTTGCCATTGACTAATAAATTTTGTTTGCCTTGATACTAGAACTTGAACTTGCTTGCTTCTACTTGAAAACCGAAACCAAAATTCTTTGTGAAAAAGAAACCTGTTATAGAAGAAAACACTTGCTGAAAAGAAAGCAACTCTAAACTGCCAAAAACTCTCTTGAGAAAAAATGGAGAAGCATTTCAACTTGAAGCAAAATGAGTGACTGTGACGGACGACAAAAAACATATACTACCCATAAAATATATCCTTGAAGATTGAAATGTCAATGAAGTTCTCGAATGAACTCTCTCAAAAGTTAAGTCGTTTCTAATGTTATTGTTGTTTCCCCCGATCATAATGCCTATCGATTTACCTAGGCTCGTTGTTAAGCTTCGAGCCTTCGCCTTCCACATCTGATTGCTCATCACAAGAAACATCATAAAGACCCAAATGTTCGTCTAAGTCATGAACCTTTTGCTTATTTTTCTTACATTTTGTCTTTTCTTTCTCCGGCTTACCTTTCCGCTTTTCTGTATCCTTCTTCCAGATCATGAAGAAAGGGTTGGTTCAGTTTTAAATTAAGGATTCGTTCAATATGAAGACCTTATATAAACTTTTGATACCAACATATATCAACTGAAATTCTAAACAAACAAACATTTTTACCCTAAGACAAATGTTGAAAAGGTTATAAAAGAACACGCATTACGAATTTTTCAGACTAGAAAGTCAGAAAATGACTGTAGCTTTTTAGAAAAGATGTGGATCCAAACAAAAGTATTAAACATGTTCTGGATATTATTTTAATTTTAGATAGGCTAAGAATCAAACTCAAATTTTCAAAGATCAGAATTCTTCTCCAAACACAATTATGGTTTCTGGAATTTGCCACACTGGTTTTAATCATACAAAGGCAATCTCAATCCAGCTGCTTTTTGTTTTACACAAAAGAAAAGTTTATTTCGGGTCGGCAAAGAAGGAATTGATGTTTGGCATAATCTCTGGACTCTTGTTGCGAACAAACTTCCTTAGTGGATGCTCTGCGTACTTTTCGCCTTCGGCATGGTTATCCAGAATACCAGCAGCCCTATTTTCCTTGGTCACTCTAGACATGCCAATGAAATTGAGTATGAGTAACAATGGATTAAAAGTGCTCTCACATTTAGAGTGATGAAATCAACACGTAATATGAAAATTCAGCAAAATGCAAAACAAAATCTAAGAGCTTTTATATTCAAGTGAATTGGATATAAAACACAAACCAATCAAAATCTACAGGCAAAAAGGAAACAGCAACAAACTTTGAGTCTTGTTGAAAGCAATTTGAGACTGGATTTTATTCTCATGCTACAATTTTCCCGCTAAAAAATTGCAAATTATCTGAGTGATTTGCTAGATGTTTTGTTAACTATAGTTCTGATAATTCTCACCATGCCAAAAACCTCTCTTATTAAACAACAAGAATACAGATTTTTGGTTTTTATCTGCAAAACACATGCATCGCGAATTTTGTTTCTACCCAACTTAACTGTTTTGTTTAAACAGCATCTACTACGAACCATCCTATAAACCTCTCTCAGTTCGGCTAAATGTGTTTTTAAAATGAAAGGAAGCCATGACCGTTAAAAAAACTCGCCTGAATTTCTACATTGAAGAAGATGGGCAACTATATTACTTGATATAAGATAACTATCTTGCATGAGAGCCAAAAATACCTAAACACCATGGAAATATTCAGACTATGTTTTAGATAAGAAAACTCAACTAAAATTCTAGTTTATAGCAGACTAGACGAATACCCGTGCATAGCAACGGGATTTTATGGCGATAGATAGTTTATTGATAAAAAAAAAGTTTATAGGTTATAAACGAAAAATAATAAAAGTTTGAAGATTTGGGAATTAAACATAATGTTTTGAAACCCGGTTCAACCCGGGTGGTTCAGCCGGTTGAACCATTCCGGTCGAAAAATGGGTTGATTTAAATCGGGTCAACTTGCTATGTTGGGTCGAAAACCGGTCAAATTAAAACATAAACCGGGTTGACCCGGGATGCTTCAAAACCCGACGGGTTGACCCAGTTTAATTTGACCCATTTCCGAGCCAACCTAGCAAGTTGACCCGGTTTAAATCGACCCATTTTTGGACCGGAACGGTTCAATTGGTTGTACAATGTAAATAAATCATTATACTTTTAAGTAATGGATAATGTTTTGAAACCCGGTTCGACCCGGGTGGTTCAACCGGTTGAACCGTTTCGGTTGAAAAATGGGTCGATTTAAACCGGTCAACTTGTTATGTTGGGTCGGAAATGGGTCAAATTAAACCGGGTTTGAAGCGTCCCGGGTCAACCCGGTTTGTGTTTTAATTGGTTGTACAATGTGAATAAATCATTGTACTTTTAAGTAATGGGGTGTTTTAATAAGAGTATTAATTACATTTCAATTAATTTGTATGAAACTCAACAATTGAAAACTCAACATACCCGGTTTGTGTTTTAATTTGTTGTACAATGTGAATAAATCATTGTACTTTTAAGTAATGGGGTGTTTTAATAAGAGTATTAATTACATTTCAATTGATTTGTAGTTTCCATCAATAGCAGCTCGTTTCCATCAATAGCCGGTTGAAACTCAAGAATTGAAAACTCAACATTGACATTGAAAACTCAACATTGACCTTGAAAATTCAAGGTTGACCATTTTTCCTTTATAAGTAGTAGAGAAGAGATAGAGATTTATCACGGTTCGACGAATATTATATGGGTATCACAATCTTTCTCAATAAAATATGTTGATGTTCTTAGCATAATTCGAAAACGTGTTCCTGATATTGATTTGTTATATACACACTCAATGGCCTCAAGGATCCAAGTGATAAATGCTGGAGTCTCTATAACACATCTTTCGGGTTTATAGAACTCGCATCAGAATGACATGTACATGAAAATTAATTAGAGAAATCAATCAATCCATCTTTATATCAAAGCGCATAAAATTCAATATCTTTTCCTTGGGGTTTTTATTTCTACATCGTGTCAAATATTTTCACAATGATAGACATGCTTGTTAGCTTAGCAATATGCAAGTTTGTTTAAAAAAGATCTTGGGACAAAAAAACATTTTTTGAAGTGGTTAAAACATGTGCTTTAGGATGAGGTCCTGTAAGTGTGAATTGCGGGCAACTCGTTGCACCTTGCTACGTTGATTCATGTAAACAGAGTTGGGGGGAAGCGATAACGTGCCAAACGATTACATTGTATTGAATTGATAATTATGAAAGAGATTACAGCGGAACTTATATAAGACAAAGAAAACCTAATATCTAAACGGGCCTAACTAAACTATTCTAATACGGGCCTAATAAAACATACGATTAATTCTAACAATCCATAATTGGCAATTACAAATTACCCATTTGTAAGAATAGGAGTATGGTATGGTCACTATGGTGTTTAGTTTGTGAAATCAATGTCATATGTGCACTGATAATGTTCATGGTTTCAAATATAATAGTGGTGGTGGCTTTTTTTGTGATATTTGAAAAAGTGTAAACTTTAGCGTCTTTTTTTTTAATCATTCAAAAAGAAGCAATGCGAGAAAATTTCCTTGAGTTGTAATTGAACTTTCATTTTAAACCTTCAAAGGGTTTCATTCATAATGTTTAGTTAAAATATTATGTTTTGTGTATTGATCCAAAGAAATGTAAGAAAACCTTTAGTTGAACTTGAGGTTTTCAGAATGAAAGTTAATTAAATGTACGTAGTTTCTCGAATTGCATTTTTAATGTGAAAATATCAAGCGACAAAAAAGTAAACTACTTTTTCACTTTTAAATCCCATAACACAAACAAATGCACAACCACCATATAAATTTATGAAGTAATCCACAATTGATGCCAAGTCTAATTTCACAAACCAAACATCATAGAGATCATGCCATCAAGTCTAAGAAATGGTAATCAACAATTGCCATTGTGAATCATCATAGCAATGTGTAAAAAATGAAGCCGGTCACAGTTACAAGAACCCAATTTTTAATACATAAACATTGTAGCCGCCCTTCTGATCATGTTTTTTATTTCAAAATCGCTTATGAGAAAAACTAAGCAATATATCCATTTTTGTTACATATTCGATGTAACTTATAGCAAATCAAACCCTTCCGCAATCAAAATTATAAATATATGTACAAAAGAATTAAGTCAATCCTAGTTTTTATTTTACCTACGAGTTACACTACAAATCGCTCTGCATATATAAACTAAGTTCACCTAAATCCAATACAAAAAGCATATACCTAGAATCCAAAAAACATAACCTAGAAATCAACCAACCATAAACTGATAAACAAACTAAACAAAACAAATAATGTTTGTTTAAATTATACCTGACTTCAGGGTTACCACTGATGTTCCTAACCAACTGCATGCCACAGATTCCAACAGCAACACCAAGGGCAGCAAACAAAGGGTACACCTGTCACATAACATAGATCCATCAGATCTGATACAAATACAAAAAAATAGGATTGTGTTAGATCGGATAAAACGAACCTCGGGCCTCAACCAACGTTTGAGAGTTGCGGAAGACATTTTTTGAGGGATTTGGGTAACGCCGGAATAGGAAGTCAAAGGGAGGAGAGAAGCGTAATGGGAACAAATAATTGACAACTAATTTGTGACTTGGTTGCTGCTTATAAATTAGGCTATCTTTTTACCGTCCAATGGGAATGGGCCTTTTTGGACTCTTTTGTGTTTGGTGATGTGTGCCCCATGCTCTATGTAATTTTATCAATTAACCCCCTCACCTCGATTATGTTTTTGAGCTAGTTGTCGGCTATGTTTGGTGCAAAGCTTTTTGGAGCTATTTGGAGTCAATGAGCTTTTTGATTTTTAGTGTTCGTTTGGCGTGAGAGCTGTGAGCTTTGCTATTTTTTAGTAAAGCTCATTTTTCCAATGCTTCTTTATGAAGCTGTGAGCGGTGAGCAGTTAGCTGTGGCTACTGCTCACAGCTCACTGTTACTGCTCACAGCTACTTTTACCAAACATAGCCGTCTTATTTGACTAGGATTTTGTTTTATAAGCTTATCATTTCATTCACGTATCCGCTGGTGGCTCAAGTGTAAAGCTAATAAAGCTAGTGTTTGAACCTCCTAAATATTTAAAGTCTCCCGGTTTTTTAATGTCCTTTGTGCATATATCGTCTGTCACATTTTTTTCAGTCGTTATATTTAAGTCACGATATATTGAATTCCTCAATTATTAAAACTTCTAAATATATTAGGGATATTGCTTTAGTTTTTGTTTACTTTTCAAAGTCCATAAGCTAAATTATTTAAGACCACGTCCGTATTTGAGTTTAAGAAAAGCGAATTAAGGTCCATCTTTTACAAAAGAATAGATTTAGCTCATTTGATGCTACAAATTCTAATGACTTTTAGTAAATAGTGTAAACAAATTAAACATTTTAAGAATCGCTTATGAACAACGTTTTAATGAATAATCACAAATAAGCTATTTTTCAATGAAAAACGTGAACACCAAAGTCTGTTCGCTTTTCTGTTCATATTACTTCGTTAGTTCAGTTAAACTTAAACCAATGAAAGCGAACAAACCTCGTTCGTGTTAGTTCGGTTTTCTAGCCCTACTTCTAGATTATCATAATAAATTAATTTTTCAAAATTATCACAATAAACTAATTTTTCTTTCTTTTTCTCTATTTTTTTCTATCTGCAATCAACTCTCAAATTCTCATAGTTTTTTTGTTTTAATAGTTGGATGTTTCATTTATCCAATGAATCAAAAATATGTTGTTACTCAAAATAAATAAATCAAATTATCGAAGAAGACTTATTTTAAATTTATGTTTAGACCTGTAGAAGGCTTCAACCGCCTCTAATTTCAGCTTTTGGATTATAAGTTTATTATAACCTATATATGCACAATTTCTTTAAACATAAGACAAGTCAAATAGACTCATAAGCCTAAAAAATAACGTAGAAAAACATTGCTTAAATGTATAAATGTGTCTTTGTTGGGCCAAGATTTGGTTACTAGTTGGTGTCTTTTGTTCCATTGAAGGTCAATATCTTTGTTTGGTGGGTTATGTTGGACCGATTACCAACTCGGTATAACTTGTCTCGGAGAGGTTTGGAAATAGAAGCAATTTTTGCCCTTGTTGTGGAACGGGTATGCAAACCATTTCTGATGTGCTCTTTACATGTAATCTTGCGAAAGAGGTTTGGTCGAAGATAGTTCGATGGTGTCAAGTCCATATGCCAGAGATCGGTTCCTATGATGATTGGGTATCATGGTGTAATCAGGTTCCAAATGTTAACAATAGTCGGGTGAGGTTGGAAGTTATCGGGTTGACAACATGTTGGATGTTATGGAGGTACAGAAATTCAATGACATTTGATTCCGGTAGAATGTTCAAACGCGATTTTGTAGATAATATTATTTTGTATTCGTTTTTTTGGTTAAAGCATCGAAACTCAAAGAGGAAAATCTCTTGGGTTGAATGGCTTAAACATCCATTGTATTGTTGTTTAGTCTAACGATTTGCTAGACTTTTCTCTCGTTTTTTTTAATCTAATGCTGTTCAAAAAAAATTTATAGTCAAATGCATTTTTGTGAATTCAAACTTTTTCTTTTGGCTCATTTGCTATCTTTTAGGTCAATAAGCCAACAAGCATCATTCAAAACTTGAATAACGCTAAAACCTCGCTATTGCCCTAATGATCCCATTGGAACTTAGAAAGGACTAAAAACATGCTTGTAATAACTTTTACGAACTCATTCACAAATTCCAGTTTGTTTGCTCAAGGTTTAAAGTTAGGGTATACGGTTGCACAATGATGAACCAGTATTTAGCGGGTTATACTAATTTTATCAAGGAAGGCGTGGACACGCCTTGGGATGAAGGATAATGCACGAACTTTGAACCTGCTAAGAATAGCGCACCGTTAGTCTCATCGTGGAGGGGGCTTCCACGGTCAACCTCGGGTGTGAGAGTAAGTATTTGTGGACGGGAATAAGTTTTAATGAGAAAGAGTGGAGTGAATAAGAGAGTGTGTGTTGAAGAACCCGAGTCTTGGTGGCAAAATGTCAAGGGTATTTATAGGCTAAGTTACCTTGGCATTACTTTGTCTTCACGGGTTGACCTTGTACTTTGCTTACCTCATGATGTCAGCGTATCTCTGTCGGAGATAGTGACGTGAGGTTTTTGCCTTTGTCTCTTGTTTCGGCTGACATCATTCGCGGGGCTCACTCTGCTGCGTGCTCCCCAAGTTGTGTTCGTTTTGGGTAAGATTCATCTGTACTCATCTTTCCACTTGGGGCTCCCAATCCTTTTAAGGTTAGTCACAGGTTTGGTGACCTATATCCCACTTATCTCTTAGGACCGGAGGTTAGTGGCTTCCTTCCGCTCACTATCCCCATTTCGCGGATGAGTACTGATCGTTCCCAGTGTCCGTGTGGATCTTTGGGTGTCTTGCCCATTTCCTTGGTAAGGAATATGTCCGGCTGTCCTTTTATCGCGGGTTGATATTCATCACTAAACATTATTCTAGACTTATGGTGAAATCATGGCTTGTCGTTCCGTGGCTAATTTGGTGCGGTATTTCCGCCCGTGTTTACTTGTGAACAACGTTTATCATGCATGTGATCAAGTCCCCCAGCCTAGAGTGATGCGGCGGAGGAGAGTTGCTCTAGGTTAAGCCAACTGTCACGCAATACCCTCGTGCTTTGAATTTACCATTACGCGTCGTTTCCCTAGAGCAGTGTGCGTAATAATAGCCTGCGTGGTACTTTGACTGATGTGATAAGCAATCGTTTGATCCTGACCGTTCATTTTCTGACGCCACGCGACTGTTCATCTGCTTCAATCTCAACCCTTTATTTGTTGGCAACTCTTGCATGTGGCGTTTGCGATTGTTTGATCTCATCCGTTGATCGCGATTGTCTCCACGTGTCGTACATCCCTTTGCCACCATGTTCCTTATATAAAGCCTTTTTACCCCTCCTCTTATCTCATTTTCACCACGCTGTTTTTAGTGAGAGAAATTTTTTTTTACTTCTCTCTAGGGTTTAAGGTTTCTCTCATTTTCTTCTTCATCGGATCTTCCGTGTGTTCGTAAAGGGTTTGTTGCTTTCTTCACCTTTTTTCTTTAAAAATGTCTTTACCCATAGACACCATCCATTCTATATTGACCCAGGCAGAATTGGATGATTTTGTGTTACGTTTGGTGTCAATAGTAATTACGGTCCTCTTCTTCCTGGACCAAATGACACCATTCGTGATTTTCCTCTTGGGAAAATTGGTATATACACTAGGTTTTTAGAGTTTGCAAACTTTCGTTTTCCGTTATCTCGATTCTTGCTAAGTGTTCTTGAGTACTTTGACATTCATTTTCCCAATTGTCTGTTCTCGGTGCTGCTCGTGTTAGCCATTTTGAGTATATGTGTCGTACTTTCGGTGGTGTTCCGACTGTTCCCCTGTTCCGGCGATTCTATTATTCCGGGAAGGGTTCTGGTGGTTGGTTGACTTTTGAGAAGAGAAGGGATAAGAAGAATTATCCGGTTCCGTCTTGCTTTAAGGAGACCTTTGATTCTCTTAAATTTTGGAGAGAGCATTTTTTCTGGTTTAACGCTTCCGTTGCTCCTATTGCCATGCATTGGTTTGATGGTGGGGAGTTGGTCAGGGATCTCCCTCCTTCAGAGGATTCTTTTGATGGTGTTCTGGAGACTCGACTCCATACGAACCCTACCTTGATTCATAGGATGTCGGAATATTTTCTCTGTGGTGTGGTCTTGAGTCGCTTGTGGGAGTATCCAATCAAGCGACCCATTTTTTACGATGTTGAAGGGCGGGGTAGGTTTCCTAGGGTTGTACTTTAATTTTTTTTGCTTATCGTGTCCTTTCCGCTGCTAATTCATTTTTCTTCTTATTTGCAGAAATGAGGCTTGACCGTTTTGTGAAGCAGCAGGACCCGTTCGCTGTTTTGTTTGGGGAGCAGGATCTTCGTGAGGGAGAGATTTCCTTATTGGATGAGACCGCTGACCGAGTTGTTAGCCCTTCCTCGCAGCAAATATCTTTGATCGGGGATGCCATATTTCAAGGTGTGGGAGCGGCTCTCGTTCTTGCTCCGGTTTCACAGGAGGCCGGTGCGAGTTCAGGGTCGGCTCCAGTTATTTCTCAGAAGAGAAGTGCTTCAGCTACCCCCTCTGTTGATCCTCCTAGCAATAAGCCTAGGTCAACGGGCTCTTCTGGTCCTTCTGCTCCGGTTTCCGTGCCCGTTGTGACTTCATTTCCTGTAGTTTCATCAGTTGTGCCACCCTCTGTATCCTCTGGTAACATTATGAAAGGGAAGACCGGGACCTCCACCGGTGTCCGGAGGCGCGATGCTTCCGGGCGGGTTATTCTGAATAGGCCTGGTTTTAAGAACAAGACTTTTGATTTGAAGCAAAGAGTTCTGGATCCAAACCCTGTTTCTACTGCTCCTCCAGCTACTTCATAACCGGCTACTTGTTCATCCGGGTCGGTTTTATTGATGTGGACGATTCTCCTCCGGTCTCACCTACTTCTTCACAAGTTCAGCCGGTGACTGGTTTATCTATATCTTCACCCGTTTTTTTGGAGGGGTCCGGTGGTGTTGCCCGGCCCCTTCGTTGTTTGGGGAAGGAACCGGCGGCTTCTTGGCCGGCCGAAGATCCTGCGTCTCCGCAGGATAGATTCTTCAAGGTTGTGAAAGTTCAAAGTTCATTGGCTAAAAAGTTGTATCAGCCCGAGTGGAATGTACCAATGACTTCATGTTTGATGATGGGGCTTTATGTGAAGGTGTCGTGGACCACATTGCTACTCCCGGATTCTTTTCCTCTCTTCGTGGTTTGTCTAATAGTGAGCTTTGCAGCCAAGGCAACGTGTCCGTTGCCCGTAGTATGGTTTATTTTTTTGAGATCCGCTTGCTCTTGGAATACTGATGCAGGATTTCTGACCATGTTTTATATTTATAATTTCTCGTCTACCTATGGTCCACCTTATGCACTAACGGGCAGTGTACCCGGTCGCGTGTAGTGTGGGAATGGTAAGACCGAGGTCGTCCCAAGAACGGTTGACTTCTAGTTGTCTACTTAAAATGATTGTCACATAATAAAGGGGGGTTTATAATATATTTTATTAATGATCAATTGGAGTGGTTCCTATGGCAAGCAACTAATGGCAAACAACTAAAAGGATGATAATTAAGATCTAATTCTCAAATCGTTGAAAAGGCGGTAGACTCCTATGGTCAATTTGTCTACCTTATGATCCTAGATTCCTCACCAAGGTAATGATTAGTGACCAAGGGTCATCTGGTAATTGATGTGCGTTTTATTAGTGCAAGTTTTAAAATTTATAAATACAATTTATTTGATTAACTATTTAGCACATACGAGCAAGTATACTCATCCGATGTAGTAAAGGTGGGTAAGTCGAGGTTGTCCCAAGGGATTTGATAGTTTTAGTAATAAGAAAAACGTTTGTTAAATAAGGGTTGTCAATCCAAATTTATGTAAATATCAATTTAAAAGAAACTCAATAAGAACTAAGCATGTACTTGTGTATAATTCCTTGATTGGTAATTAGGAGTATCATGACAATTTAAGTATAAAGTTTGGTGTAAAACTTGTTATGATGCGCAACTAAAAATGAGTAGTTATACAATCTATGATGTATGTCATGTTTTAACTACCACTAAGAATTCTATCACCTAAATGACTCCTTTCGGACATATCAAATTAGTATGACAATTCTATAATCACATGGTTGTTTTGAAAATCAATTCTTTTCTTATGAATTCCTACGAATCCTTTCGGTCCTTTTTCGTGATGAAATCTTCTCAAATCCATTTTAACAAGTAAATAAGATGGGTGTCAAGCATCATATTCCATACTAATTCGTGCACTAATGTTTTGGAATAAAAACAAGTTGAAACTCCTTTCGGACCTATTTTTCCAAAGATTGTTTTTACCAACAAATTAAGCAAGATTAGATGTTACTTCAACAAACTCATAAAATAGATATGTTTTCATGCATCACCTTTTTCATAAAAGAATACTCCATAACCAATCACATCATACACACAAGTATATCACAAATTACTCCATAACAATCATATTAAAACACAAGTAAATAAGAAAACTTTCATTAAACTCAAAGTAACAATTGTTCATTATAAGTATCAAGGTGTACCTAGCTTGAGAATTACAATGAATAAACTTGTGGAACTATAGCAACCACACTCCTCCAATTGTTCACTAACGTAAGTAAACAACTCCAAACTCGAACCAAGGCTTGAGACTCGAACTCAACACTTTCTGGACGTTTTCACAACACTTAGTAAACTTTTAGGCAATATAAAATGAACTAATAATATTTGGTGTAACACTTTGTTGGATATTTTATGGTACATGTAATCTAGACCCTAAGTAGTCATTATATAGCCTAATGACACTTATCCTTCAAGTAAAAACGTCCTTATGGAGTTATTATGCAGAAATGATCAGCCACAAATGATTATGGGGAGTAAATTTCGTCATAAATGAGAAACTTGTAACAGCAGTTACTGTCATCCGATCGGCTTGAGCTCCATCCGATCGGATGGCAGTAATATGGTCAGATCCAACCGAATCGGATGCGGGTTGCATCCGATCGGTTGGATGCCTTCTGAAAAATGTTCTTTTGTCTTTACTTTGTCGTTTCACGTTGCATGCGTTGTCTTTCTTCGTGGCATGACTTTATTCATAAGAACTTGATATTTCCTTGATAAATATGTATAGAAAGCTTGTCTTTATCAAATCCTTTTGTCCATGCGTCGTTTCTTTCTTTTTTCCTTCTTCTCGAAACTCTCCAAATGTGCATGATCACTTCATTTCTTCATCTTTTAATCACTTTTACCTGCTTTGGCTATATTTGCATGCATAAACACTTTTCCACGATTAAGTAACAAATATATACAAATATGACCAATTTCCTTGTGTAAAACCAACAATAACGCGACTAAAAACATGTTAACTTTGAGCGTTATCAGTAATCTATTCTTAGTGATAAAGGTAACGGTGTTTACTATCGTTTCGTCTGGGGATTAAATTCATTTCGGATCAGAGGGTTAAATCACCTAGATCTATCTTACACCTTCTCCTATCCACGACTATTGTAAAGCCGTTGGTTCATCGGTCGAAGATGTAAGAGTCATTAAGTGCCTCTACTAACATGAACAAGTCTAGCGGATGCGGCATGGTCAGATCTTACACCCCTCTAACTCCGTTAAGCGTATAGCATTGGTAGGTGGTCCTAGGGTTAATTCGCACATGTATGGTGATATTGCTATCACTAAGTCACATCCCTATTGGCTTGCTTCCTAGGGTTAATTCCACAAGCCTCTAAGGAACAACCAACGCTAAACACTACGGGAACTAGGGTGTCCTAAGACTCGCCATGAAAGTATACAAACAAAATTGATAATAAACTAAAAATAAAGATCAAATAATAAACTATTAATTAATTAGGACTACGCCATAACAAATTATAACTCTACGCCGTAGTTAAATAAATGATTACGCCATAGTTAATTAATTNACAATAGACATCAAGACAATCAACAATCATGCAGAATCAATATTGTGTTCAAGAATAATGAAACTTAATAAATAAATGAGTGTCGAAGTAAAATTACATATCGTGCTAAATAAATGGTTTTGATCCCCTAATCGAATACCGGGGCAAACCCTGAAGGATTTGCCCCTTAGTAGCCACGAACCACCTGCTGCCTTTCTTGTCTTGTACGGCTACAGGAACCAAAACCCTTAATTCTCCAAAAGATGATTTTCAACCTACGAATGTGAATTCTATTTATAATAATAGAATTTTCACTTTAATCTCCAATATTCGCGATAATGCATTCTCGGTCCTTGTGGTTGTTTTACTAAAATCTCTTCCATATATTACACATAAACATGTAATATAACTTATAGCTTTAACGACTTCAGCACTACAACTCCTTCGCGCCCAAGTTAATAACTACGACGTAACTAAATGGAAAGTTACGTTGTAGCCTTCGTAATAAATTACTACGACGTAGCTCTATGACAACTACGCCGTAGGTCTTCGTCATCACGTAATTATCCATATGTCTATCGACAACTACGGCGTAGCTTAATAGTAAGCTACGCCGTAACCTTCACAAAATATCTCCTACGCCGTAACTCAATGACTTGTTACGGGTGTAGGGCTCTATATCTTCATCATTACGCCGTTGTCCAATTACTAACTACGGCGTAGCCTGTGGTTTTTTTTGTTACGCCGTAGCTCACTTGCTTGCTATGGCGTAGTCTTCATCACTTGGGGTATAAATCATCTAACGGTGTAGTATCATCACTTAACTAGACCGCAATGTTTATGTCTTCATAGTAACTTCAAGCGTAATTCCCATTCTTTAGCCAATAAATCATCAATAACGTACTTTTGCTCATCTTTACCCTGAAACCAAAATAGGAAGAAATAAGAGTGTATATCCTTCATATGAATAGAAAAGATGAGCAATTCAAGGGAAATTAACACTTAAATCATGGGTAAATTTGACGTTATCAAATACTATCTTGAACAGAACCAGAGATTGGGGAAGAAGTTGGAGCCCGAGCCGCCTCTATTGAGGCTCGGGGCCGGGAAATTGCTAAGCTTAGGGCTCAAGTGAGTGGTTTGCCTGCGGGGGACGTTGCTACTTTGCGTAAGCCGGTTTGTGAGCTGGAGAAGAAAAACAAACAGCTTACTGTTGACTTGGCAAAGAGTGACATGGCTTTGTCTACCGAGAGGAATCAAGTTGCTGTTCTTAAGAGCAAGAATTCCTAATTTGATGGCGTTCTTTCTTCCCTCCGCATCTCAGTTGATTCCCGAGTAAAGGAGGTCCTTCAGCAGTTGGCCATCAGATCTGCCGAATATAATGAGCGGTTAGCTTGCTGGATGGTCGTGTTAATGAGCTTGGTAATGAGGTTAAAGAGCAGGTTGGCCCGCTTTTGAAAAACGCCGTGGAAGCGAAGCGTTGGGTTGTGGGCAAGGGTTTTCGTCTGCTGCTGGAGAACTTTCAGGACAGCGAGTCGCTGAACACTCGCTTGGGGGATTGTATATCTGCTGCTATAGCGGAAGGTATAAGGCAAGGGCTTGAGGCCGGGGTTAAGCATGGAGCACAGAAGACGACGCTAAGCTCTATCCCCGCCTATAACCCGGATGCGAAGAAGGCGTACACAGATGCCCTTGGAGCTTTAAATGATGTCACCTTTCCTCTTCTTGATTTGATCGAGTCTTGTGCAGAGTCTGATGTTGATTATTTGAAGGCGCTACTCGTTAAGGAGAAGGAATTGGTTGCTAAAGACAAGGATGAGGCGAGACCCGCTCCTCAGCTGCCATCCGGAAGTGATGTTACTGCCGCCGTCGTGACTGACAGTGTTGTAGTTTTGGTGAGCGCCCCTTATGCTGGGGGTGCTGCCGAAACTTTACTTAACCCCGTCGGGGCAGTACAGGTTTCTTCCGTTGAGGCGGCTAGTGGGTCTGCAACTGGAACTGTGTCAACTGTCGCTCTTCAAGCCTTGGACAATCCCCCTGTTACCTCCGCAGCTGATGATGGTTTGGTTCTGCAAGTTGAACGTTGACCATGTTGCTTCCAGTCTTTAGTCATATCTCCTTAGTTGTTCACCTTTGTACTTTGGCATTTTTGTCGCCTGTTTTGTAACCCTTCGGGGTATTTAATTTTAATGAATGAATATCTTTTATATATTTTGCGCGTCTTATGTGTTTGTGAATTTGTCATTCATTTGGATTAATTGGTAGGTTATCCGTCCTTACGTATCCGGCCATGGATTCCGGATCCGCTAAAGTGAATTTGTAGGTTACTCAGCCTTTCACTTGAGATTTGCAAAGTCTCCTTAGTGAGTAAGTTAATTAGTAGGTTACTTGTCCTTTTAGCGAACACGTGGTTTACGTAGAGTTAATTAGTAGATTACTCACTCCTGTGCACATTGTGTATAACAAGTAAATGCATTTTCGGGAAAATTGCGGAGTTGATCAGACATCCGCTTTAATATTTCATTAAAACGAGAATAAAAAAAAAGTTACATAAAATAGGAATGATCCCGGCTCCGATCTGTTTGCTAGTACCTAAGGGCAATACAAGAGGAGGGGGAGCCGGGGGTTACAATTACTTAACTGATTTTAAGCATAGCACTTCTTCAAATCGGCGACATTCCAAGTCCTGGGCAAGATTATCCCTTGCTGTGTCCGGAGTTTATATGCTCCGTCTCCCAAAGCTTCTACCAGTTCATACGGCCCTTCCTACTTGGGGCCCAGCTTGCCGGTATCTTTCATGCGGCTTGCCTCGTTGCTGCGGTATACTAAGTCGCCTGGCCTGAACACGTTTTTCCTTACCTTGGCGTTGTAGTACTTCTCCATCTGTCTCTTGTGCTTTTCCTCTGCGATTGCAGCGAGCTCTCTCTTTTCCTCCAAGAGATCCAGATTCAACAGGAGCCTTTCATTATTCCTTGCGGTGTCCACCATAGAGCATCTTAGGGACGGCATTCTGATTTTCACTGGGATAACTACCTCGGTGCCGTAAACAAGGGAGAAGGGAGTGTGGCCATGGCTTGTTTTAATCATGGTTCTGTGAGCCCAGAGTACATGTGGGAGTTCTTCTACCCAATTTTTATTGTCTTCTCCGAGACGGGCCTTCATTCCTTCTCCTAAACTCCTATTCGCCCTTTCCACTAGTCCATTTGTTTGCGGATGTTTGACGGAAGCAAAGTGTTGTTGTATGTTAAGCTTCTCACACCACCCTTTGAAGGGATCTTCACAGAACTGCTTTCCGTTATCCGATATGATTTCCCCCGGGATACCAAATCTGCAGACCAGATTGTTCCACATGAACTTCTTCACTTGGTTGCCTATGATTGACGCCACCGGAGCGGCTTCAACCCACTTTGAAAAATAATCCACAGCTACTATCAAGAACTTCACCTTACCCGTGGCTTCTGGGAAAGGTCCGCAGATGTCTATTCCCCACTTATGGAATGGCCACGGGGCGGTAATAGTCTTTAGCTCCATGCGAGGTAGGCGGGGGACCGGCTTATGCACCTGACAGTCTGCACATCTCTTGATCAGATTGCGTGCGTCTTCATGCATAGTGGGCCAGTAATATCCCATCTGCATAGCCTTTGCTACCACGGATCTGGGACCAGCATGTAAGCTACACGCCCCTTCATGTATCTCTCTCATCACGTAGTCAGCTTGAAGCGGCCCCACACACCAGAGGTAAGGACCGAGATAGGCCTATTTGTACAGAACCTCTCCAATCATTGTATAGCGGCTAGCTTTGTCTCTTATTCTCCAGGCCTTTCCTTTATCTTGCGGGAGGATTCCTTGTTCCAAAAATTTCGTTATGGGGGTCATCCAGTTCACCCCCTCTTCCTCTACTATCGCCATGATCTCCATATTATCTATCGACTTGCATGGTAGTATTTCCACGAGGACTTGTTTGGTCAGATGTGCAAAACTTACGGATGCCATTTTGCTGAGAGCGTCTGCTTGCTTGTTCTGTCCTCTTGGTACTTGGGTAATGGAGAAAGTTTAGAACTGGCCCGACACTTCTTTAGCCTTTGCTAGGTACTGCTTCATGCTTTCTTCCTTAGCTTGATATTGATCATTTATCTGATTTGCTACTAGCTTGGAATCTACAAATACTTCAATGTCTTCCACTCCCATGCTTCGGACGATCCTCAGGCCCGCGAGTAGTGCCTCATACTCTGCCTCGTTGTTGGATGCTGGGAATTCAAATCTCAAGGCGTATGTGTATTCTACTCCTGCTGGGTCGGTGAGTATCAAGCCAGCCCCGGATCCATCCACGTTGGAGGATCCGTTTGTATAGATGATGAGGCAAAAAGTGTTAACCTTTTAAGGGGTCATTTAAGCCCTAAATCGTGATTTTATGATCAAATATTGTCTTAAATCGTTCCTTTTGTCATTTTAGGTACTGTTGGGAGGAATTCTGGAAAACATTGCATTTTGGACGTTTTTTGAGCATAAAAGTGAAGAAAACGATAATGTCTCAAAAGCATGCTAGAAATCCTACCTGACGGCGTCAGGAGCTATAAGCTGATGCCGTCACTTGAAGACAAAGGAGTTGGATTCAGACTTTACCAGACGCCCAAGTGAAGAATTCAAGACTTAACACCTGACGGCGTCAGGTGTTAGGAAGTCTAGGCCATCAGGTGTAATGCTAAAGAGAGACGGCCCAGGAGGATTTACATGGTGACAACGTCAGAAGTAGATCTAGGTGATCTGAAAACCCTAAACGCGGCGAGTTGACGGCGTCAGATTCTAAAAGCTGATGCCGTCAGAGTGTAAAATCTATATATATTTTAGGATTTTCTTTCATTAAAAGTGTGTAACTTTGGAGAGAGTTTTGGTGTAACCCTAGTACGAACTTCTTGCACTTTTTAAGGGTTTCATACCCTTAAATCTTCCATGTTTCATTGAAGATAAGTAATAATTCAATCATTCAATATGTCTTGTGTTGTTTGATTTTATCTTACGCTTGTCTTTTATTTAACATGCTAGGCTAGGTTTGTTTGTGTTTGCTTAGATGTAATGAAACCTGGTTATTGATTATTGATTGATTGTTTATTGTTAGTTGTTGTTGGGTGAATGTTTGTCGATGTTAGGCTTAATAAAACTGGCTAAACTCCTTTGGTAACCTGCTTGATGTCTTAAGAAACATGAATCGGATGGCACTACGATTATTATGGTTGTATTTAATGCATAGGTGACTACTAAGGAGGCCATGGTTAGGATACTAAACGTGTCGCCATAGGAAGAGGTAGAAGCTTATAGAGTTAGGGAAGATCGTGCACGGCCCTACGAATGGTATTAAGGAATACAACCCATCACTCACGCAACTACAATAAGCTTATCAATCAATAAAAGATAACTAGGGAGTAATGAAGTCTAAGTAAACACGCTTTTCTCCTTATAAGTTTCACAACTATTTTATTTTCTTTTTATTTTATTTTATTTGCATTTGTAGTTTATTTGGGTTAGTTGACTAGCAACTAATTCCGCCCACTCCTCTCAAAACCGAGATTTTTACCTGCTTTCCATTAAATATAAAAATACAAAAAGAATCATCCCTCATCTCTAGGCCTAATTAGACTACTTTCAATCCTAACGAACACTATTCCCTGTGGAGAACGATCACCCCCGTTCTTGCCACTTCACTATACTACATCGGTCAGGTACATTGCCTGGTGGGGATTGCAAGCTTCTCAAGATCCCTTGAGAGGTAAAACATTTTGCGTAGACCGCAATCCACGCATCAAGTTTTTGGCGCCGTTGCCGGGGAATAGTTATTGTTTAGTGATGAGGCGAAAAGTGTTACACTTTTAGGGGGTCATTTAAGCCCTAATCCGTAATTATTTGATCAATTATTGCCTTAAATCGTTCCTTTTGTCCTTTTAGGTACTTTGGAGAGGAAATTTGGAAAAGGAAGCATTTTGGATGTTTTTGGAGCATAAAAGTGAAGAAAACGACAAAGTCTCAAAACCAAGCTGAAAATAGTACCTGACGGCGTCACTCTTTACGAGGTGACGGCGTCACGCTTTGACAAAGAGGTGGATGATTTTTACACTAGACGCCCCAGAAAGATTTTGGAAGAATTACACGTGACGGCGTCACGTGTAAATGGGAGTAGGCCGTCACATTTTAGCTTAAAGGGAGAAGGCCCAGAGACATTTAAAAGGGGACGACGTCAAGAATAGATCTGAGCAATCCAAGAGAGTTTTGGCGGCGAGGTGACGGCGTCACACTCTAAAACGTGACGCCGTCAGATTGTAAAATCTATATATATTTTTCTAATTTTCCTTCATTAGGTGTGCAACTTTTGGGAGAACTTTAGGGATAAATCCTAGTTCGTAAAACACTATATTTTCAAGGGTTTTTCACCCTTGAGACCTTGATGTTCAATTAAAGATAAGTCTCCTTCCAAATCAATCAATATGTCTATGTGTTGTTTGATTATATCTTATGCTTGTCTTTACTTTAACATGTTAGGCTAGGTTTTTCTTGTGTTTGCTTAGATCTAATGAAACCTAGCTATTGATTACATGTTGTTAGTTTGTTTGTGATTGTTGTGGGTGGGTGAAGTCGATGTTAGGCTTAAGAAAACTGGCTAACCTCCTATACGGTAACTTGCTTGAACGTCTTAAGAAACATGAATCGGATGTGTACTACGATTATATGGTTGTATTGAATGCATAAGCGAATTCTAGTGATCCCATGTTAGGAGCTTTTAGTCGGCTCGACATAGGAGTGAAGTAGGAGCTTATAGAGTTAGGGAAGATCGTACACGGCCCTACGAATGGTTTAAAGGAATACAACCCGTCATCCACACAATTACAACAAACCAATCAACCGGTAAAAGATAGCTAGGGAGTAAGGAAATCTAAGTAAACACATTTTTTCCCTCATATAAGTTTCACAACAATTTACTTTTTCTTGTTATTTTATTTTATTTGCATAAGTAGTTATTTGGGTTAGTTGACTAGCAACTAATTCCGCCCACTCTTCCAAATACTGAGATTTTACTTGCTTTTATAAAATATAAAAAAAATATAAAAAGAATCATCCCTCAACCCTTAGACCTAAATTAGAGTAGTTTTCAATCCTAACGACACTATTCCCCGAGAGAACGATCAATCCCCCGGTACTTGCCACTTCACTATACTACATCGGTCAGGTACACTGCCTGGTGGGGGTTGTAAGCTTCCCAAGATCCCTTGAGAGGTAAAACCTGATTGCGAAGGTTGCAAAACCCACACATCAAGTTTTTGGCGCCGCTGCCGGGGAATAGTTATTGCTTATGTTGAAAATTTTATTTTTACTTAGGTCTACTCATTAGATTCCTTTCTAGTGAGATTTTTATTTTTATTTTTCTAGGTTTTCTTTAGTCTATCTTTTTCTTTGTGTCTCTGTTCGTATTAGGTTTGTCTCCATGGATTTTGAGAATCGGCATTTAGAAGTTAGCAAGAGGCTTGTAGCGCGTAAACGAAGAGAGAGGGAAATTAACACATTTAAGAAACTCAATAAACCACTCCAAATGAAAGTTGAGTTCACAAATCTTTCCTTAACTCCTGAGGAATTAAGTTACCATAGATTCCTCTTACAACACCTGTGTCCCTTGTAATATAGGAAGAAGCCATGGATTAGGAAGCATAACTATAGAAACATCAAAGTTCCTTGCATGGTTGGATACATGTTCAGAGAGCATACATACATTGACTTAAAAGAACCCATGAATATTATGTCTAGGCTCTACTACAACTGGATTATGAATGAAAGGTTAAATCCCAGAAAAGACCCTTATAACCCTAAGCGACGGTGTAATTTTGTTAGGAGGGTAGAAGGGGTACACATCTTTATAGGGAACTTCACTTATCAATGCGACTTTGTAATCCTAGAAGATGTTAGAGGTATTATAGACCCATATTTAGGAGAAATTGTTCTAGGGCGACCTTTTATTGAGGCAACTGAGATGCATTGTGATCATGATAAAGGAACCGTTCAGTTTACTGATGGGACAGAAAAGATCACTTTTATGATGCCTCACATGAGGGTAGAATTGAAGGACATCGAGAATTTACCAGTCGATGTGATTCGACCCTATGAGATTAAGGATGACGGAATTAGTGATGATGTTTACTAGGAGAGGAAGCAGACATACTATTCAGGCTGCATGAATTTAGGCCCTGAATACAAGCGTGATGAAATTTGGATTAAGAGTTTTGAGTTGGCGCGAAAGTTGCAAAAGAAAACGTAGAGTGACTTTGAGTCTAGCTACAAGACTCGTTAATAAAGAAAAGCGCTTCTTGGGAGGCAACCCAAGCTTTATTTGTTTTGTGTGATTGTTTATTTGATTTTATTTGTTTCCGTATGTATGTTTTATTTTTATCTCTAATAATTCATGTTTCAAATTAAATTGTGAAAATGCTATATTTTGTTTTTAACTTCGTCTTAACTACATATAAAGGTATTTTGCAAAAGATAAGTGTAACGGAAATCTAAATTTGTTTATAAGAACGAATTGGACATGAATTGTAGCGATATAAAATGAACATACATACTAGTATTTGTTTGAGTCAAATGCTTGTATCGAGTCTTAATGAAATTTTGCAGGATTCCAGGAATTAAGGTAATTGTTTTTTCAGTAATTTTCCGGAAACTAAACATAAGAAATCTGTCAGATCAATTCTGACAGCGTCAGCCTTTAAGATGACGGCGTCAGGTACTGATTCCAGAAAAAGTTTTTAAAATTTAGTTTTTCTGCCGGATTATTAAAATTACTATATCTTTAATTTCAGGAATCTGCAAAACTTTCATTCCACAAGCATTATATCCTTATATAAATTTTGCCGCCGATTTTACGCAAGGTTTGCCTAGATTGTTTTCTCAGGTTTAACAGGTTACATTGGACAAGAAGATGAACATGGAATCAAGTTCATGACATCAAGCTTTTGGCGTCGCTTTGATCTTGGAGCTTTTACATCATCTTGGAAGAAGATCTAACCATGTTACCACACGATCCACATCAAACGAATCAGGGGAGTATTTGTTTCATTCTTTCATTTTCTCTAATTTTACATCTTTTATGTGAACATTGGGGACAATGTTCGGTTTAAGTGTAAGGGGGTAAATGAAGACACCTTAGAAAATGCTATTACGTTTGATTTTTGTTTTGTTTAATGGTAGATGTGTAATAAAACTGAGAGAAATATTTGTTAGGGCAATTTTAGAGCCAAACTTAAATTTTTTTACAACTTATAGGAGTGAAACTTTAGGCATAATAGGCGTCTCATGGATAGGGAATTATATGACTAGCACAAAAACTGTACCACTCAAAAAAATTTTCTCCCAAATATGTGAGGTTCACCCCTAGAATTGGTAGGAAAAGCATTCATTTTTCGTGCTTGTGTGTGTACCGGTAGTTTATAGATTCTAGAACTTGCGTTAGTGACCATCCCGAATCCACAAGTGAGACTACATTCGTGTAGTTAGATTTACTACATGATAAGAGGCATTAGGATAACCCATGTTTTACACCCGTATTATAATTACATTGACTTCATTGGTCAAGTAATTCTCCCACACCTTAGCGTTGTACTCATTTTTAGTACACGATACCCCTAGTACACCCCTCAGAGCCTATCTTTTCGTTTCTAACTTTAAGCATCTTACTTAAAGGAAGAATTTGTTTACAATCCACCCCAAATGTACACCCAAATCGCCTTAGCCTACCTTGTATGCACTCATCTTTAGTGCATTATTGTGACAACATTTGTTTAAACCCTTAGTTAATTGTCTAATTGATTACATGGTTGCTAAGTCGAGTCATATCCTTGTACATATTATTTTGGGCCGATTGGGACTCATGGGTAAAGTACTAATGTAATGGAGTAATAGGGAAGAAATCAATTATTACCCCCATGTATGCGTTAATATTTTAAAGTACTACAAGTTTTTCAATTATCTTAATTCGAGTCATTAGAATAGTTAATTGTAAAGTATGTAAAAGTTCAAGTGTAAGCGGAGAACCGAGGCCCCTATGATGTATTATTTTGGATGGTAGGGCAAGAGTGTATGAAAAAAAAATCAAAAAACAAGAAAAACGAAAAAAAAAAATTGGAAAAAGAAAAGTAGAAAAGACATACGGACTACCATCCCGTTTCCTTTTATTTTTGTTTATGTTATTTTCTTATTAGCTTAAGTTGAGTCGAGTCTTGGCTTAGCAACGCCACATTGTGCATGTATTTGATCTAGATAATTAACTCGCCACCACTAAAAATACCCTTTATTCCAACAAAACCGTGTTTATCATATCTGATGTGAGTATTTTGGTAGTTCGTTTTTCCAAAGGAATATTCGTGAGAATATTCCTCGGGTCGTTTCCCAACGAAGGTTTGACGGCGATTTCGACGTAACGATTGTGCTCGTGTGAAGAAAATATTTTTGATATTGTGAATTATACTACAAATGACATGAGTTAATGATAAAAGCAAACTAATGATGCACTATGTACAAGCATGTAAAGAACGTAAATCAAATAACGCAAACATGATTTAAAAATAACGTCTACTTAACAAAATAAAACGCGAATTTTAAGCTAGACTAAACCTATGGGCTCAAAAGTAATTTTTAAAACTTTGAAATGATAAAAGAAAATTTTAGGAAAAAGAAAAATAATATGTTGGTTTTTTATTTATTTAATATGAATTAAAAACGATTTTTGTATTTTTATTTAATAAAAGAAAACTAAACTAATTATAACATGAAAAATTTATTCTACAAATTTATTTTCTAAAAATCTTATTAAACTGAAAATGAAATTTAAAAATAGAATCAGAAAATATTTTTGTCTTTTTGTGATTTAAATTGTAATTAAAAATGATTTATTATTCTAAAATCTATTTAAAATTCAAAAGAAATAGTAAATGAATTCAGAAAATTATGAAATTTTTACAGAAAATCTAAAATATTATTTGAAATCTAAGAAAAATAATAAAAGTGAAAAATAAGCAATAAAGTGCTTATTAGGCTTAAAACTGCTTATTACAAGTGCTTATTAATAAGCACTTGTAACAAAACTATGTGAAACTAATTCAGGTAGTGTATATTACTCAATTAAAGATAAAAGAACAGAAATCAGATCTCAACATCAAACAGATCTCTCAAATTGAACAATGAAATGGTTATATAAGCACTTAGAAAAAGCAAAACCAATTTAGAATAAGCTACAGAACACAAAAACCATACAAAACACACAAACACACTACATGATGCTCAGCTAAAACAAGCAAACTCAGAAATCAAGTATAAAACTCAACTGCAGTCAATCATGAAAACCATAAACTACACTATAAATGCCTAATGTGCAGAGCAATAATAAGCGGTCAATAAGCTGTAAAAATAAGATGTTAAGGGGGCAAAAGGTCCACTACCTAGCTGACTATCTAGAAAGAACAAAAGCCCTATGCCTACTTATCAATTGCTTATCTAATTTTAGGTCCAAACAGCTCATGAAAACTGGTTCACCAAAAAAAAAAAAATACAACAGATTTGACTTTTTTTATTCTTATGAGATTTGACTTTATTGAGCTTTGGAAGATCAAATCTACTCAGAATTGGAGTATTAAGCTACAATGCAATGGAATTAAGCTACGTTTACTAGTTACGTACCTACAAATGAGCTTATGCAGTACAAAAGTTCCAACAGTTAACGATTTATAGAACATAGAAAGTGATTTGACTTTTACACCAAGGACCAGCTGGTTTTACTGTATTCCTAACCTAAGTGCACCAAAAGAAAATTTTAGAAACTGACTGCAGCACCTAATTACAACTAAAACTCAGAATCAAGCTCTAACCCAAACACTCCTATACGCTAGTTATACAACAGATTACTCTATATCTATGCTGTCTAAACTCAGATTCATCACGAAAATACTCAATTCATATCATAAACATCAATTAAGAACAAATTAACCAGAACATGCATCATTAACACACTAATATAGAAAATCACAAATCAATAATACTCACTGCAGTCACTTATCATTATAATCAAACGAGTACAGCCTCTAACGAATAAGCTCAGACACATTCATTAACACTAAAACATGAACAGATTACATCAAATGAAACAGCAAATCACATCAATATCAAAATTACACTAGTGACTACAAGATGCAATTAGAAACTAGAAACTGAAACGAGAGCTTACAATTTTTGGAACCCTAACTGACATAGGGTAAATCTCCAACCCAGGCCTATCTTTAAGATAGGCTTATAACACCATGGAAACACTATTCTCTCACCAACAATCCCAGAATTACCATCATGAAAGCTACCTCTGCCTTTCGTTGACCAAAAGCATTCTCATCAACTTAAGTAGAGAACAAGTACAAACTTTATTACAAACTACAATTTAAGCTTGAATGAGCTACTGAGAAGATTAAACAGATGCTTGTAAAAGAATTGAAAAAGTAAATTGTATGTAAAAACTTTGAATTTCTATTGAAACTTGAAAGAGATTACAATTTGGAAGATGTAAAGGTAAAAGTAAGCTGTAAACTATTTTATAAAAACTAAACTATTACACTGATAAAGCTAATCTATACTACTCCTATTCCTAATCTTCTCTCAAAACTAACTAGCTAACAGTCTCCAATTCGTGGTGAATCCTTCTATTTATATCTGAGCTGAGGAGAGGTCTTAGAAGTATCTCGACTTGGAATCCCCATAGAATATTCTTTTGTAGATCCCTGGTGACATGCTTAGACCAATCAGAGCCTTGGAATCCCTCTAGTGACGCGTCTCGTCCAGTAATCATCTGCCACATGTCATTCCCTGTTGTCAGGTCTTGTCAGGGATTGGTTAATTGACCTGATTGCCCTTAATACGAGGTAATTTGGGTGGAAATGAGATTAGGGTTCATATGCTGGGTGTAAAAGTGAATTGGGGAAAAAAATAAAATGGCGCGTGTACTTTTTTATTATTCTTTGATGTTTGGGTCGGGTTCAAAGGGTTAAGGGAATTGGGCTGGTTGGGCTTGTGGTGGTTTTGTGAATTGATAATATGCAGATTGGGTTTATAAAAGAAAGATTGGACTTGGACTTTTTTATAACTTTGGACCAGCTTTATAAACCAAGGACCAAAAGTGTGAACTTTGAAACTATAAGGACCTTTTTTGCCAATCTTCCAAAGAATTTCCAAGGGCCTATCTTGCCAATTGATGATTCTTCAAGGGTTGACTTTGACAAATAAAGCTCAAATAAAATCCAAACTCTTCCCGGTTCCGGCTTTCGATCCTTTTCCAATCCCGTGCTCGTTCTTGATCGTTTTTGTGTGATTCAAGTCCGTTTTTGCAATATCCTTACCTGCACAATCAGAAACGCAAAAGCACATATATCTTTGGCATTTGTTAGCGTTTTTGGTCTTTTTGGTCTTAAATTGGTGAATAAAAGATATGTGATTTACACATATCAATATCCCTATACCTAACGTTACAACCCTTGAAAAGCCCTCTTTGATAGTTTATCTTAGGTGCTTACGCCTAGTGGAGGAGGTTTTTGATCCTTTCCCAAGCCTATGGTAATCTATTTGCTATGACAGGTAGTGAGTGATATTTTTTCCATTTCCATTTAGTTATATAGGTTTATAACACCCGAGAGATGAGAGTATCCAAACACTATTTGTGAGGTGCTAGTGTATGATTTCCGTGCTTGTTATGACTAGGGTGGAATGACTATTTGTTGTAATTACTTTTATATTAGTGTTAAATGACCCCTAGCTCATATTTTGATTGGAATAAAAGCGCATTTGCTTGAGGACAAGCACATCTCAAGTGTAAGGGTATTTGATGAGGCGAAAAGTGTTACGCTTTTAGGGGGGGTCATTTAAGCCCTAAATCGTGATTTTATGATTAAATATTGCCTTAAATCGTTCCTTTTGTCATTTTAGGTACTATTGGGAGGAAATTTGGAAAAGGAAGCATTTTGGATGTTTTTGGAGCATAAAAGTGAAGAAAACGACAAAGTCTCAAAACCAAGCTGAAAATAGTACCTAACGGCGTCACTCTTTACGAGGTGATGGCGTCACGCTTTGACAAAGAGGTGGATGATTTTTACACTAGACGCCCCAGAAAGATTTTGGAAGAATTACACTTGACGGCATCACGTGTAAATGGGAGTAGGCCGTCACGTTTTAGCTTAAAGGGAGACGGCCCAGAGACATTTAAAGGGGGACAGCGTCAAGAATAGATCTGAGCAATCCGAGAGAGTTTTGGCGGCGAGGTGACGGCGTCACACTCTAAAACGTGACGCCGTCAGATTGTAAAATCTATATATATTTTTCTAATTTTCCTTCATTAGGTGTGCAACTTTTGGGAGAACTTTAGGGATAAATCCTAGTTCGTAAAACACTGTATTTTCAGGGGTTTTTCACCCTTGAGACCTTGATGTTCAATTAAAGATAAGTCTCCTTCCAAATCAATCAATATGTTTATGTGTTGTTTGATTATATCTTATGCTTGTCTTTACTTTAACATGCTAGGCTAGGTTTTTCTTGTGTTTGCTTGGATCTAATGAAACCTAGCTATTGATTACATGTTGTTGGTTTGTTTGTGATTGTTGTGGGTGGGTGAAGTCGATGTTAGGCTTAAGAAAACTGGCTAACCTATGGTATGTGCTTAAACACATACCTTTTGTTTGCCAAAACCGGACCAAAAAGACCAAAAACTAACAAATAAATGCCAAATATATGTGTTTTTGTGTTTTTGTACATGCAGGTAAGTAAAAATGAGAAACGTACAAAAACCGAGCCAAAATCACCACAAACGAGCACGGGAAATGGAAAGAGACCAAAAAGCCGAGGCCGGGGAAGCAATTTTCAACCTCCTATACGGTACCTTGCTTGAACGTCTTAAAAAACATGAATCGGATGTGTACTACGATTATATGGTTGTATTTAATGCATAAGCGAATTCTAGTGATCCCATGTTAGGAGCTTTTAGTCGGCTCGACATAGGAGTGAAGTAGGAGCTTATAGAGTTAGGGAAGATCGTACACGGCCCTACGAATGGTTTAAAGGAATACAACCCGTCATCCACACAATTACAACAAACCAATTAACCGGTAAAAGATAGCTAGGGAGTAAGGAAATCTAAGTAAACACATTTTTCTCTCATATAAGTTTCACAACCATTTACTTTTTCTTGTTATTTTATTTTATTTGCAAAAGTAGTTATTTGGGTTAGTTGACTAGCAACTAATTCCGCCCACTCTTCCAAATACTGAGATTTTAGTTGCTTTTATAAAATGATAAAAAAATACAAAAAGAATCATCCCTCAACCCTTAGACCTAAATTAGAGTAGTTTTCAATCCTAACGACACTATTCCCCGAGAGAACGATCAATCCCCCGGTACTTGCCACTTCACTATACTACATCGGTCAGGTACACTGCCTGGTGGGGGTTGTAAGCTTCTCAAGATCCCTTGAGAGGTAAAACCTAATTGCGAAGGTTGCAAAACCCACGCGTCATTTAGGTTGAATTTATTTTGTTTAGGTCTACTCATTAGATTCCTTTCTAGTGAGATTTTATTTTATTTTTATCAGCTTTCTCGTAGTCTATCTATTTTCTTCGTGCATTTGTTCGTAACCATTACCATCCGACATCATGGAAGGTGGTAACATCCTTGATCCCAACAGCCCACCACAACAAAACATACCACAACCCAACCAACCTCCTAGAGCCCGCACTTTAGGAGAATACTCCCGTCCTAGCCACCAAGGCTATCGAAACACCATTGAGCTCACTCAAGGAGCCAATGTGTCTCCCTTGCGATCCGACACCATCCGGTTGGTGCAAAGCGGATGTGCATTCCATGGACTTCGTTCCGAAGATCCAAATCAACACCTCAAGGATTTCCTTAAGATTGTAGATTCCATAGACCTTGATGTTGAAACTCGAGAGACGACCCGATTGCGTCTCTTCCAATTCTCTCTGCTAGATCAAGCTAGTCAATGGCTAGAACGTCTACCCGCAGGATCCATCACCTCTTGGGATGATCTCACCACTCGTTTCCTTGCTCAATTTTTCCCACCGGGAAGAACCACCAAGCTAAGGAATGAAATCTTGATGTTCCAACAACGTCAAGGCAAAACCCTCTACAAGGCATGGACTCGATTCAAGGACTTACTTCAAAAAGTCCCTCACCATGGCATAGATCTTTGGCTCCAAGTCCAAATCTTTTATGACCATATCAATATCCCCACGAGGCAAACCATTGACCAAGCGGCCAATGGTAAGCTACGTGATCTAAGTGTGGAACAATCATGGGAACTCATAGAAGATCTCGCTCTTTATGACAACGAAAGTTGGAATGATCCCCGTGATTTGAACAAAACAGTCAAGGCAATATCTTTGCCTTCGAATAATTCAAGCACTCCCGACCGTAGGATCATGGAACTTGAAGACCAAATCAAGTTTCTCATGAAATCCTACGAGGCTCCTAAAGCTTCAAGCCAAGTGAATAAAGTCACTTCTTCGTGCAAATTGTGTGATGGTCCTCACGACACTCATGATTGCATGGAACTCCCCAAACAAGATTTTAAAGAATTCGCATCCTCGTGATCGACAAGGCGGGAGATAAGTGGCTCACTAATTATGGGCCTAGGAATTTCAGTGATGGTTATGAGGCATGGAAGAATAAGCCAAATTTTAGTTGGAACCAAACTCGAAGTGTATCATTCAATGACTCTCCCCCACTCACCTGGTCTGAGCATTATCCTCCTCAGAGTACACCTAAACAACATAACCACAAAGAAGCGCTGTGAAAATTCATTCTCTCTCAAGAAACGCAGCTCTCCAAACTCGAGAATCAATTCAGACAACAGCAAGCTGACATGAATAACAAGGTTAGTAACCTGCTGAGGGTTATCAATGATCGCATTGCTGGTAAGTCAACTTGCGAGTTGGCACGAGCTGAAGAGATCAAATCCATCACAGTCACTCACCAAACACCCTCTCCTGTAAAAATCAAGAGCCCTAGCAAACTCTTCAAACATATGTCACCGAATGGAAAAGAAACTAGGGATCCTCATACCTCCTCAAAACCATTCCACTTCGTAAATACCATTACCACAATATTTGTTCCTAAACTCAATAAGGACCAACAATCAACTGGGAATGGGGATGATGAAGTAGAGGATGAAGTTCCCAAAAAGAACCACGAGGTACCTGACAACCCTTTAGACCCACCAGAGAACTCCATTACAAGAGGGTCGAGTGATAGGGAGGACTCGGAAGAAGAGTCCGAAAAGCCTCAGACACTTCTAGGATTGCTGGATAGCTCCCTTATGGAGGAACTTGAGAAGGGCACGGCAAAACTATCCATCGGATTTAGAGAAAGGATAGATAGGGGAGCTATCCAGCAATCCTAGAAGTCTCTGAGGCAATATCCTTTCTCTATACAACGAAGTCTTCACCAAACAAGTTCCTCTCAATCCTAGAAGTCTCTGAGGCAATCCTAGAAGTCTCTGAGGCAAGAAAGTGATGTCCTTGTTTAATTATAACAATATTTGTAGATAGGGGATGATCTACAAGGGCGAAGAGGTTATCGGCATAGACGAAGATGTGCAGGTGTTTGTGGGCAATATGACGTTTACAATAAGCTTTACAATCATTGATAATATTGAGAAGTACATCGACCCTAGGCTATCACAAGTTGTTTTGGGGGCACCTTTTTGCGAAATCACAAACTTAGTTGTGGATGAGCGCAATGGGGTCATGACTTTCACCGATGGGATTAGGAAAATCTCATACCAAACTCCATATAAGATGAGAGAGTTCAATGGAATCGATTGTGAAGGGCTCGATGGACTAGGAGCCCAACTTGTGTTATGTGATGACGATGTGAGAAGAGGATGCAAAAACACTTAGGATTTGTCATGTGGATTCTTTAAGGGTGTTAGTGAGCTTAGTTCTAAATATCAGAAGGACCTTTTTGATTTCAAGGACCCAAAATACCTTCACTATGAAAGTGATACCGATAGAGGTTCGGAGGATGACCTAGAGACCGTGACCACGATGGAGTCACGTAATAGAGAGTGACTTTGAGTCTAGCTACAAGACTCGTTAATAAAGAAAAGCGCTTCTTGGGAGGCAACCCAAGCTTTATTTGTTTTGTTTGTTTGTTTGTTTAATTTTATTTGTTTCCGTATGTGTGTTTTATTTTTATTGCTAATGGTTCATGTTTCAAATTAAATTGTGAAAATGCTTTATTTTATTTTTAACTTCGTCTTAACTACATATAAAGGTATTTTGCAAAAGATAAGTGTAAGGGAAATCTAAATTTGTTTTTAAAGAACGAATTGAATATGAATCATAACAATATTAAATAAACATACATATTAGTATTTGTTTGAGTCAAATGCTTGTATCGAGTCATAATGAAGTTTTGCAGGATTCTAGGAATTAAGGCATTGATTTTTCCAGAAATTTTCTGGAAACTAAACATAAAAATTCTGTCAGATCAGTTCTGACGGCGTCAGGGTTCACAACCTGACGGCATCAGGCAATAATTTTCTAAAAATTTTGAAGGTTTTGTTTTTCTGCCGGGATTGTGAAAATTTGCTAAATCTTTAACTTATAAACTCCAGGAATCTGCAAACATTCATTCCACAAGCATTATATCCTTATATAGATTTTACCGCCGATTTTACGCGAGGTTTGCCTTGATTGTTTTCTCAGGTTTAACAGGTTATATTGGATAAGGAGATGTATACGGAATCAAGCTTTTGGCGCTGCTTTAATCTTGAAGCTTCTACATCACCTTGGAGAAGGATTTAGCCATGTTACCACACCATCCACACCAAACGAATCAGGGGAGTATTTGTTTCATTCTTTCATTTTCTCTACTTTTACATCTTTTTATTGAACATTGGGGACAATGTTCAGCTTAAGTGTAAGGGGGTAAATGAAGACACCTTAGAGATTACAATTGCACTTGATTTTTGTTTGTTTGATGGTAGATGTGTAATAAAATTGAGAAAAATATTTGTTAGGGCAATTTTAGCACCAAATTTAAATTTTTTTACAACATATAGGGGTTAAACTTTAGTCTTAATAAGCGTCTCATGGATAGGAGTCATATGACTAGCACAAAAACCGTACCACTCAATAAATTTTTCCACCCCAAATATGTGAGGGTCGCCCCTAGATTTGATAGGAAAAGCATTTATGCTTTTGTGTGTACCGGTAGTATTTAGATTCTAGAACTTGCGTTAGTGACCATCCCAAGTCCACAAGTGAGACTACATTCGTGTAGTTAGATTTACTACATGATAAGAGGCATTAGGATAACCCCTTGTTTTACACCTGTGTTATTATAATTAAATTGACTTCATTGGTCAAGTAATTCTCCCACACCTTTGCGATGTACTCATTTTAAGTACACGATACCCCTAGTACAACCCCCAGAGCCTATCTTTTTCGTTTTTAACTTTAAGCATTTTACTTAAATGAAGAATTTGTTTACAATCCACCCCCAAAATGTACACCCAAATCGCCTTAGCCTACCTTGTATGCACTCATCTTTAGTGCATTATTGTGACAACATTTGTTTAAACCCTTAGTTAATTGTCTAATTGATTACATGGTTGCTAAGTCGAGTCATATCTTGTACATATTGTTTTGGGACGATTGGGACTCATGGGTAAAGTACTAATGTAATGGAGTAATGGGGAAGAAGTCAATTATTACCCCTATAAGTGTGATATATTTTAAAGTACTCTAAATATTTCGATTATCTTAATTCGAGTCATTAGAATAGTTATTTGTAAAGTATGTAAAAGTTCAAGTGTAAGGGGAGAACCGACGCCCCTATGATGTATTATTTTGGATGGTAGGGCAAGAGTGTATGAAAAAAAAATCGAAAAATCAAGAAAAATAAAAAAAAATATGAAAAAGAAAGAAGAAAAACATACGGACTACCATCCCGTTTCCTTTTATGTTCCTTTTTAGTTTTTGTTATTTCATTTTTAGACTAAGATTGAGTCGAGTCTTGACTTAAGCAACGATGTAGAGTGCATGTATTTGATCATGATAATTAACTCGCCACCACTAAAATACCCTTTATTCCAACCAAACCGTGTTATCATATCCCTACACCTTACGTTACAACCCTTTATAAAGCCCTCTTTGATAGTTTATCTTAGGTGCTTACGCCTAGTGGAGGAGTAATTGATCCTTTCCCAAGCCTATGGTAATCTATTTGCTATGACAGGTAGTGAGTGTTATTTTCCGTTTCCATTTATGAGATATAAACTTTATGACATTTGAGAGATGTGAGAATCCAAACACTATTTGTGAGGTGCTAGTGTATGATTTCCGTGCTTGTTATGATTAGGGTCTAATAACTATTTGTTGTAATTACTTTTATATTCGTGTTAAATGACCCCTAACTCATATTTTGATTGGAATAAAAGCTCATTTGCTTGAGGACAAGCAAATCCCAAGTGTAAGGGTATTTGATGAGACGAAAAGTGTTACGCTTTTAGGGGGTCATTTAAGCCCTAATTCGTATAAATGTGATCAAATATTGCCCTAAATCGTTCCTTTTGTCATTTTAGGTACTTTTGAGAGGAATTCTGGAAAACATGCATATTCGGACGTTTTTGGAGCATAAAAGTGAAGAAAACGACAAAGTCTCAAAAGATGAAGATTTACAACCTGACGGCGTCAGAAGTCACAAGGTGACGCCGTCAGAAAGCCTTGACAAAAGAGTGGAAACCAATTATCAAATGACGGGCCAGAGGAAATTTTGGATTTAACACCTGACGCCGTCAGGTGTTAGGAAAAGTAGGCCGTCAGGAGTAAAGTTAAAGAGTGACGGCCCAGAAGGATTTATAAGGTGACGGCGTCAGAAGTGGATCTAGGCCATCCGAGAAACCTAATGGCGGCGAGCTGACGGCGTCAGCCCTTATAACCTGACGCCGTCAGAGTGTAAAATCTATATATAGTTTTCTAATTTTCATTCATTATGTGTGGAACTTTGTGGAGAACTTTTAGGGCAAACCCTAAAGACGAATTTTCTGTGACTTTTAGGGTTTCCAACCCTTGGAACCCTAGTGCTTAATTAAAGATAAGTCTTCACTTTAATTCAATCAATATGTCTATGTGTTGGTTGTCTATCTATCTTGCTTGTCTTTCAATTAACATGAGTAGCTAAATTCTCTAGTGTTTGCTTAGATCTAATGAAACCTAACTATTAATTATTGGTTGATTGGTGTGTGTTGTTGTTTGTTGGGATGATTGTTTCATCGATGTTAGGCTCAAGAAAACTGGCCAACCTCCTTTATGGTAACGTGCTTGAACGTCTTGGGAAACATGTAGTCGAGGCATACTAGGCTATTAAGGTAGTATTTAACGCATGAGCCACTGTTTACAACCCCTATGGTTGTGCCGTGCATGGCATAGGGCGAGATAAGAGCTCATAGAATTGGAGAGATATGTATGCCACTCCATGAGTTATTAGGAATACACCCTTCATCCACATAAGTAACACACATATCAATTAACCGGTAAAACATAGTTAGGGAGTAATGAAATCTAAGTAAACACAATTTTCTCCATATTGTTTTCACAACCACAATAGTTTAGATATTTATGTTATTTTAATTTGCAAAAGTAGTAAACTTGGGTTAGTTGACTAGCAACTAATTCCGCCCTTCCTCTAAAAACCAATATTTTAATTGCTTCCATAAAAATATAAAAATACAAAAAGAATCTTCCTTCCACCTTTAGACCTATTAGAGTAGCTTTTCTATCCTAACGAACACTATTCCCTGTGAGAGAACGATCAATCCCCCGTACTTACCACTATCCTATACTACATCGGTCAAGTACACTGCCTGGTGGGGTTGTAAGCCTCTTGAGATCCCTCGAGAGGTAAAACCTGTTGTAAGGTCACAAAACCACGCATCAAGTTTTTGCGCCGTTGCCGGGGAATAGTTATTGTTTATGTAGAATTTTTATTTCTTTAGGTCTACTCACTAGATTCCTTTCTAGTGAGATTTTTATTTTCTTTTTCTAGGATTTTCTTTAGTCTATCTTTTTCTTCGTGTTTTTGTTCGTAATCTTTACCATCCGCCATCATGGAAGGTGGTAACATCCTTGATCCCAACAACCCAATTCAACAAAACCACCCACCACAACCAAACCAACCTCCTAGACCCCGCACCTTAGGAGAGTATTCCCGACCTAGCCACCTTGGCTATCGAAACACCATTGAGCTCACTCAAGGAGCCAATGTCACTCCCTTGCGATCCGACACCATCCGGTTGGTGCAAAGCGGATGCGCATTCCATGGACTTCGTTCCGAAGATCCAAACCAACATCTCAAGGATTTCCTCAAAATCGTAGATTCCATAGACCTTGATGTTGCAACTCGAGAGACGACCCGATTGCGTCTCTTCCAATTCTCTCTACGGGACCAAGCTAGTCAATGGCTTGAGCGACTTCCCGCAGGATCCATCACCTCTTGGGACGATCTCACAACTCGTTTCCTTGCTCAATTTTTCCCACCGGGGAGAACTACCAAACTAAGAAAGGATATCTTAATGTTTGAGCAACGTCGAGGCGAAACTCTCTACGGAGCATGGATTCGATTCAAAGACTTACTCCAAAGAGTCCCCCATCACGGCATCAACCTCTGGCTTCAAATTCAAATCTTCTATGACCATGTTGACTACCACGCCAAGCGTGCCATCGATCAAGCAGCCGGGGGCAAACTGCGTGATAAGAGCGCCGAAGAATCATGGGAAATCATTGAGGAGCTCGCATCCGACGATGATGAATTATGGCAAATTTCCCACGAAGTGCACGCAGCAGTAAGCACATACGCATCACCCAACAAAGCCAACCAAATCACCGAGGGAAGCATTAGTGAGCTTGAAAGAAGGGTTGAATACCTTATGGAAAAACGAAAAAAGCACTTGAGCCCACAAAGAGCAACCGTCAACTCAGTTTCATGCTCTGGGCATACTCCATTATCCGAATCACCCCTTAGGGAAGACACTAAGCCCTTCCATAGGTACACTCGCCCAAGCTCACCACCTCAAGAGCTTAGCCCCACATTCGAAACTCAAATGAGAGAATACATGTCAAAACACTCCGAACGACTGGCCACGTTTGAAGAAGCCATGTACAAACAAAAGGAAAGGATGGATGAGAAAATGACGGAAATGATGGGGCTTTTGCAAGAATATGCGAAGGCAAAAACTCCGAGTAAGGTATTACTGCGAAAGAAGGCCGAAATACCCAACGGTAGAATGGTAAACACCATTTCCGTCATCCGAGGGAGCGAGGGCGGAAACCCGGAGAGAAGGGTAGCTATGGAGGTTAACAAGATCGACCTCGTCCCATTCGACGAGGAGGACACCAATGACGGCAAATGCAATTCCGGGGACAAGGAGGAGGCGCCCCCCGATGAGTGCCAAAAAGTAGAAACACCAGAGTCCCAGCAGGTTAGGCATTACCTAAGGCACGAAATAAATAAAGAAACCATAACCGATTGGGTGCAGAACTATCGACGTACTCATCTACCCCATAAAGAAAAGGGTGAGACAAAACCAGACAACGAATCTGACGCCCTACCCGGAGGTCAGCTTTATGAAAGCCTCATAAGACAAAAGCTAGTCGCAAAGCAAGAGTTCCACGGGGTATTTGAAGTACCATGCCGGATTGGGAAACTCAAATTCTTAGATGCGGTAGCTGACCAAGGTTCCGATGTAAATTTGATGCCATTCTCCGTCTATGTTCAACTAACGAATGAACAACCCTCAATGACTCGTACCAAACTTTCTTTTGCAAAACATTCGTATGAGTACCCCTTAGGAGTCGCGGAAGATGTGTTAGTTAACGTTGCTGGATTCATGTACCCGGTCGACTTCATGATCGTTGAGAGAGGTGAGGCAAATATGCCAATAATCCTTGGATCACCATTCCTTGCGACCACGAAGGCACAAATCGATTACGAGAGCAATACTATCCGAATCAAAAAGGGGAAGAAAACAATAAGCTTCGCGACAATTCCACGATATATAAGAGAAGCTAACCTACGGATGAAGGGAGAAGCGAATCCCGGTGCACTTCAAGGTAATGTTAAGAAGAAGATCCTTGCATGGGAAGCTAGGATTAAGTATTATGAGGAAAGTAAGAGGGAAGAATGTAGGAATGATGAAGAGAATTCCTTGGGTGACGAGAAGCATATCGACAACAACATTGGATTCACGGAAGGAGACTTAGTTCTCCTAAAGCACTTAGAAACTAAGACATCCACCGACGAACCGAGTCCTTGGTGGTACGGACCATTCACAATTAAAAACTTAAACAAGAATGGGATGGTTAGATTGGTTAGTAAGAGAGGGGGTGAAGTCACTTCAAGTGTGGAGCGGTTGAGGTATCATAACCCGGGCGATGGGGACTACATCTATCAAGGTTACGTCGTAATGAGAGATGAAGTCACGTAACGTACGATGACTTTGAGTCTAGCTACAAGACTCGTAAATAAAGAAAAGCGCTTCTTGGGAGGCAACCCATGCTTTGTGTTTGTTTTTGTGTGTTTATTTGATTTTATTTGTTTCCGTATGTAAGTTATATTTCTTGATTATTGATTCATGCTTCAAACTAGATTGTGAAAATGCTTTATTTTGTTTTTAACTTCGTCTTAACTACATATAAAGGTATTTTGCAAAAGCTAAGTGTAAGGGAAATCCAAATCGGTTTATATAGAACGAATGAACATGAATCATAACAACGAAATTAGCATACATGTTAGTATTTGTTTGAGTCAAATGCTTGTATCGAGTCATAATGAATTTTTGTAGGAATTCCAAGAAGTAAGATTTAGATTTTCCAGAATTTTTCCCGGAAGCTTAACATGAGAATTCTGTCAAAACTTTCTGACGGCGTCAGGATTAACACCTGACGGCGTCAGGTTATAATTTTCTGCAATTTTTGAAAATTTTGTATTTTTCCGGAAACCGAAAAAGTTTTGTCGATTCTTTAACTTATAATCTCCAGGCATTCTATAAATTATTCATTCCACAAGCATTATATCTTATTATGTAGATTTTACCGCCGATTTTACGCGAGGTTGGCTTTTATCTTTTTCAGGTTAACAGGTTATTTTGGACAAGAAGACGTTTATTATTTCGGAAGGGAAGCTTTGAACGTTCGTCTATCTTGGAAGAAGATCTAACCATGTTACATCATTATCCACAACAAACGATTCAGGGGAGTATTTTATTTCATTCTTTTATCTTATTTAATTTTACGTCTTTTATTTGAACATTGGGGACAATGTTCGGTTTAAGTGTAAGGAGGGTAAATGAAAGCACCGTTGAGAATATACCTATGCTTGATGTTTTGCTTTGTTTGATAGTAAATTTGTAATAAAACCAAGAGAAATGTTTGTTAGGGCAATTTTAGCGCCAATTTAAATTTTTTTACAACATTTAGAAGTGAAACCTTGATCTTAATGAGCGTCTCATGGATAGGAAATTGTATGACTAGCACAAAACCGTACCACTAAAAAATTTTCCACCCCAAATATGTGAGGTTCGCCCCTATAATTGGTAGGAAAAGCATCCATCTTTGGTGCTATGATGTGAGTACCGGTAGTATTTAGATTCTAGAACTTGCGTTAGGACCATCTCAAATCCACAAGTGAGACTACATTCGTGTAGTTAAGATTTACTACATGATAAGAGGCATTAGGATTAACCCATTGGTTTACACCCGTATTTTTGTTATAATTACATTGACTTCATTGGTCAAGTAATTCTCCCACACCTTTTGCGTTGTATCCATTTTTGGTACACGATACCCCTAGTACACCCTTCCGAGCCTATCCTTTCGTTTCGACCTTTGAGCATCTTACTCAAGGTGCGAATTTGTTACACCCCACTAAATGTACACCCAAATCGCCTTAGCCCACCTTGTATGCACCCACCTTTGGTGCATTATTGTGAAAACATTTGTTAAACCCTTAGTTAATTATCCGGTCAATTACATGGTTGCTAAGTTAAGTCATATCCTTGTACATATTGTTTTGGGACGATTGGGACTCATGGGTAAAGTACTAGTGTAATGAAGTAATGGGGAAGAACAACATTATTACCCCCATACGTGCTAAATATTTTAAAAGTACTCCAAGTTTTTCGATTATCTTAATTCGAGTCATTAGAATAGTGATTGTAAAGTTATGTAAAGATTCAAGTGTAAGGGGAATGCAAATCCCCTATGATGTATTATTTTGGATGGTAGGGCAAGAGTGTATGAAAAAAAAATCGAAAAATCAAGAAAAATACAAAAAAATATGAAAAAGAAAGAAGAAAAACATACGGACTACCATCCCGTTTCCTTTTATGTTCCTTTTTAGTTTTTGTTATTTCATTTTTAGACTAAGATTGAGTCGAGTCTTGACTTAAGCAACGATGTAGAGTGCATGTATTTGATCATGATAATTAACTCGCCACCACTAAAATACCCTTTATTCCAACCAAACCGTGTTATCATATCCCTACACCTTACGTTACAACCCTTTATAAAGCCCTCTTTGATAGTTTATCTTAGGTGCTTACGCCTAGTGGAGGAGTAATTGATCCTTTCCCAAGCCTATGGTAATCTATTTGCTATGACAGGTAGTGAGTGTTATTTTCCGTTTCCATTTATGAGATATAAACTTTATGACATTTGAGAGATGTGAGAATCCAAACACTATTTGTGAGGTACTAGTGTATGATTTCCGTGCTTGTTATGATTAGGGTCTAATAACTATTTGTTGTAATTACTTTTATATTCGTATTAAATGACCCCTAACTCATATTTTGATTGGAATAAAAGCTCATTTGCTTGAGGACAAGCAAATCCCAAGTGTAAGGGTATTTGATGAGACGAAAAGTGTTACGCTTTTAGGGGGTCATTTAAGCCCTAATTCGTGTAAATGTGATCAAATATTGCCCTAAATCGTTCCTTTTGTCATTTTAGGTACTTTTGAGAAGAATTCTAGAAAACATGCATATTTGGACGTTTTTGGAGCATAAAAGTGAAAAAAACGACAAAGTCTCAAAAGATGAAGATTTATAACCTGACGGCGTCAGAAGTCACAAGGTGACGCCGTCAGAAATCCTTGACAAAAGAGTGGAATCCAATTATCAAATGACGGGCCAGAGGAAATTTGAGATTTAACACCTGACGCCGTCAGGTGTTAGGAAATATAGGCCGTCAGGAGTAAAGTTAAAGAGTGACGGCCCAGAAGGTTTTATAAGGTGACGGCGTCAGAAGTGGATCTAGGCCATCCGAGAAACCTAATGGCGGCGAGCTGACGGCGTCAGCCCTTATAACCTGACGCCGTCAGAGTGTAAAATCTATATATAGTTTTCTAATTTTCATTCATTAGTGTGGAACTTTGTGGAGAACTTTTAGGGCAAACCCTAAAGACGAATTTTCTGTACTTTTTAGGGTTTCCAACCCTTGGAACCCTCATGCTTAATTAAAGATAAGTCTTCACTTTAATTCAATCAATATGTCTATGTGTTGGTTGATTATCTCTTTTGCTTGTCTTTTAATTAACATGTGTAGCTAAATTCTCTAGTGTTTGCTTAGATCTAATGAAACCTAACTATTAATTATTGGTTGATTGGTGTGTGTTGTTGTTTGTTGGGATGATTGTTCCATCAATGTTAGGCTCAAGAAAACTGGCCAACCTCCTTTATGGTAACGTGCTTGAACGTCTTGGGAAACATGTAGCCAAGGCATACTAGGCTATTAAGGTAGTATTTAACGCATGAGCCACTGTTTACAACCCCTATGGTTGTGCCGTGCATGGCATAGGGCGAGATAAGAGCTCATAGAATTGGAGAGATATGTATGCCACTCCATGAGTTATTAGGAATACACCCTTCATCCACATAAGGGGGTTGGCAACACACCCCTCACCCCATTTCCCTTCACTCACTTACACCCAATCCCCTTATGCCACATCATCCCCCAACTTTTTCCTTCCCTCACTCAAATTTTGTTGGCAACACACCCCTCACCCTTCACTCACTCATTTCCACTTCCAACATTCCAGAATAATGATGCAACAGTCACTTTTTGAAGCCTCTCCCGTGCGGTAATCTTTCCCGAGCGGTGTCCTCCCGTGACCTCACCGCATCCAAGGCGGCGGTGTTACCGTGCGGTAGACACCCCTTCCCGTGCCCTACCGCATGTGTTGCCAACCCCCTAAGTAACACACATATCAATTAACCGGTAAAAGATAGTTAGGGAGTAATGAAATCTAAGTAAACACAATTTTCTCCATATTGTTTTCACAACCACAATAGTTTAGATATTTATTTTATTTTAATTTGCAAAAGTAGTAAACTTGGGTTAGTTGACTAGCAACTAATTCCGCCCTTCCTCATAAAAATATAAAAATACAAAAAGAATCTTCCTTCCACCTTTAGACCTATTAGAGTAGCTTTTCTATCCTAACGAACACTATTCCATGTGAGAGAACGATCAATCCCCCGTACTTACCACTATCCTATACTACATCGGTCAGGTACACTGCCTGGTGAGGTTGTAAGCCTCTTGAGATCCCTCGAGAGGTAAAACCTGTTGTAAGGTCACAAAACCACGCATCAGTCATTTAAGCCCTAAATCGTGATTTTATGATCAAATATTGCCTTAAATCATTCATTTTGTCATTTTAGGTACTATTGGAAGGAATTCTGGAAAACATTGCATTTTGGACGTTTTTGGAGCATAAAAGTGAAGAAAACGACATAGTCTCAAAAGCATGCTGGAAATCCTACCTGACGGTGTCAGGAGCTATAAGCTGACGCCGTCACTTGAAGACAAAGGAGTTGGATTCAGACTTTACCAGACGCCCAAGTGAAGAATTCAAGACTTAACACCTGACGGCGTCAGGTGTTAGCAAGTCTAGGCCGTCAAGTGTAATGCTAAAGAGAGACGGCCCAGGAGGATTTACAAGGTGACAACGTCAGAAGTAGATCTAGGTGATCTGAAAACCCTAAACGCGGCGAGTTGACGGCGTCAGAGTCTAAAAGCTGACGCCGTCAGAGTGTAAAATCTATATATATTTTAGGATTTTCTTTCATTAAAAGTGTGTAACTTTGGAGAGAGTTTTGGTGTAACCCTAGTACGAACTTCCTGCATTTTTAAGGGTTTCATACCCTTAAATCTTCCATGTTTCAATGAAGATAAGTAATCATTCAATCATTCAATATGTCTATGTGTTGTTTGATTTTATCTTATGCTTGTCTTTTATTTAACATGCTAGGCTAGGTTTGTTTGTGTTTGCTTAGATGTAATGAAACCTAGTTATTGATTATTGATTGATTGTTTATTGTTAGTTGTTAGGTGAATGTTTATCGGTGTTAGGCTTAAGAAAACTGGCTAAACTCCTTTGGTAACCTGCTTGATGTTCTTAAGAAACATGAATCGGATGGCACTACGATTATTATGGTTGTATTTAATGCATAAGTGACTATTAAGGAGGCCATGGTTAGGATACTAAACGTGTCGCCATAAGAAGAGGTAGAAGCTTATAGAGTTAGGGAAGATCGTGCACGGCCCTACAAATGATTTTAAGGAATACAACCCGTCACCCACGCAACTACAATAAGCTTATCAATCAATAAAAGATAACTAGGGAGTAATGAAGTCTAAGTAAACACGCTTTTCTCCTTATAAGTTTCACAACTATTTTATTTTCTTGTTATTTTATTTTATTTGCATTTGTAGTTTATTTGGGTTAGTTGACTAGCAACTAATTCCGCCCACTCTTTTCAAAACCGAGATTTTTACCTGCTTTCCATTAAATATAAAAATAGAAAAAGAATCATCCCTCATCTCTAAGCCTAATTAGACTACTTTCAATCCTAACGAACACTATTCCCTGTGGACCTGTGGAGAATGATCACCCCCGATACTTGCCACTTCACTATACTACATCGGTCAGGTACACTGCCTGGTGGGGATTGCAAGCTTCTCAAGATCCCTTGAGAGGTAAAAATTTTGTGTAGACCGCAATCCATGCATCAATAGAGCTTCAACACCTGCTTCTCTTGCTTCACTGCTTCTTCTTTGACTAGTGCCGGACTTGGCATTTCTGCCAGAAAATCTGCCAAGATTTGCCCCCGGATTGATGTCCTTGGGCGGTATGTGATGTCGTGTTCCCCCAGCTCTATTGCCCACTTCATCAATCTCCCGGAGTTTTCTGGTCTTGACAGGATCTGGCGGATTGGCTGGTCCGTGATGACAGCGACTGGATGGGCATGGAAATATCTTTTCAACCTCCTTGCCGCGTGTACGAGGGCTAAAACCAACTTTTCCAGCGGAGGGTAATTGATTTCCGGGCCTTGGAGGGCCCGCCCTACAAAATACACCGGTATTTGCCTAGCATCTCGTTCTGCTATTAGGACGGCACTGATTGCTTCTTTCGCGGCGGATAGATACATCACCAACGTCTCTCCTTGAATAGGGGCAGTTAGCGTGGGAAGGTTGGCTATCTGCACCTTCATTTCCGCTAGGGCTTGCTCTGCCTCTGGTGTCCACTTGAAGTCACTTTTCTTTAAGCACTTTTTTAACGTTCTGAAAATAGGAGCGATCTCTCCGCTGCTTTGGATAGGAATCTGTTCAGGCTTGCCAACTTGTCGTTGAGAGATTGCACCTCTTTTAGGGTGCGTGGTGAGGGCATATCTATCACTGCCTTTGCTTTTTCTTCGCAAGCTTGTATCCCATCCTTGGTTACGTTGTACCCCAGGAACATTCCCTCTGCTGCTCCGAAAGTGCACTTCTTCGGATGGAGCTTCATGTTTATCTTTTTTAGGTTGCGGAAGGTTTCTTCTATGTCCCGGATTATTTCCTCTTCATTATGGCTCTTTATTACCAAGTCATCTACATACACTTCTAGATTGTGGCCCACTTGCTTCTCAAATGCTTTGTCCACTAGCCGCTGGTACGTTGCTCCAGCGTTTTTGAGCCCAAACGGCATCTTGGTGTAGCAGAATACACCTTGGCTAGTGTGAAAAGCCGTTTTTTCCTCATCCTCTTTTGCCATCTGGATCTGGTGATACCCCTTATAGGCGTCTAAAAAACACTTTAGGGGATATCCACACAAGGACTCTACCTTCCAGTCAATTTCGGGAAGTGGGTAGTAATCTTTGGGACAAGCCTTGTTGACGTCTGTGAAATCCACACACATCCTCCAAGACCCGTCGCTCTTCTTGACCAGCACTGGATTGGACAGCCAGCTGTGGTATGTGACTTCTCTCATGATTCCAGCTTCTACTAATTTTCCAACTTCCTCATTGATCACCTTGTTTCTTTCCGGGGCTTGCCCCCTCTTCTTTTGCCTCACGGGCTCTATTCCTTCCTTGGTCCCTAGCCTACACTCCGCAAGGTTTCGGGGGACCCCTGTCATGTCCGCCGGTTTCCAGGCGAAGACGTCTAGGTTGTCCTTAAGGATCTTACAAATCGCTTTTCTTCCTTCCTCGGTGAGGCCTCCCCCAATTACCACAGTCTGCTCGGGGTACTCAGGGTGTATGACCACCTTTATTCCTTCCGGAAGAATGGGCGAGGTATCTGGCTGTGCTACCATCTGCACTTTGAGGGGTTTTACCTTTTCACTTGCCACGGTTGCTATTCCTGCATAGGTAGGGAATTTCATCAGGCCATGGGCCGTTGATACTATAGCCCTTAGGGCCCGAATCCCCGACCTTCCTAGTATCCCGTTGTACTGAGATGGCGATCGGACTACTACGAAGTTCATCCATGTAGTGGCTTGGTAGGGAGGTTGGCCCATGCTGACTTCCAGCAGTATTTGTCCCATCGGCCAAGATATTTCCCCTGAGAAACCAACAAGCGGTGTCGTTGCTGGTACAAGCCCTTTCTTACTTCCAGCCTTAGCCTTAGGAAGCAATGTTCGTAGAGTACTTCGGAAGAACTTCCTCCGTCCACAAACATTCTGTGAACATCATGCCCTCCTATTTCGGCACATACAACCATTGGACAGTCCTCCATATCTACAGCTGCGAGCGGCGGGAAGGTTATATTTAGCTGCGGCGGTTGATGTTCGCCTTCCCTTGGCCGGGTATTCCTCTGCCATTGTTGTATCATGAATATAGCTATTCCCTTTTCCTTGGCGGGAGGTTCCTGCTTCTTCGGTGCCTTGCCGGCTCCTCCCTTTTGGTTGCCTTGCTTGATTNAGCTGCGAGCGGCGGGAAGGTTATATTTAGCTGCGGCGGTTGATGTTCGCCTTCCCTTGGCCGGGTATTCCTCTGCCATTGTTGTATCATGAATATAGCTATTCCCTTTTCCTTGGCGGGAGGTTCCTGCTTCTTCGGTGCCTTGCCGGCTCCTCCCTTTTGGTTGCCTTGCTTGATTTCCTTGATGAGGTGGGAGAGATGTCCCGACCTTACTGCCTCTTCAACTTGTTTCCTTAGATGTACGCAATCATTTGTGTCATGACCTCTATCCCCGTGGAATTCACAGTACAGCTTTCTGTTTTTGGACTCCGGCGGCCCCGCCATGGGGGGCGGGGGAATGAAATTTCCTTTGGCGGGCTCCTCGGCCAGGATCTCCTTTGGGGTTTTTATCAGCGGAGTGAAGCGGTTGTACTTTCGGTTTTGCCGCCCTGACCGACAATCTTGGTCTCCCCGTTTTTCATGGTTGGAATCAAAGTGTGACTGCCGATGCGGTTCCGACGGCTTCCAGCCTGTCCCCTTTTTCCTAGATTGAGTTTGGATTGCCTTTTCCCCCCGGATGAATGCCTTTGTCACACTCATCATCTCATCCACTGTCTTGGGGATGTTGTCATGTCACACTCATCATCTCATCCACTGTCTTGGGGATGTTGTCATTTAACCTTTTTATGAGCCCTGGATTCATGATCCCGATCCGAAGATCCGCATGCACTCGGGGGCTCCCTTTACCAGTAAGCTTTCCTTAGTGAAACGCTCCATGAATGCTTCAGTTAAGTCTCCTTCTCTTTGCTTCATGTGATGGAGTTCCACCGGATCCTTGGTATACCTCTTCTGCGGCAAGTAATAGGCGAAAAATTTTTTCCTTAAGCTTTCAAAGCTGTCTATGCTTTCTGGCTCCAAATCATCAAACCATAACCGGGCTGACCCCATCAAGGTGGAGTTGAACATATGGCACCATGTTGGCATGGACCACCGTTCGACCCTAGCCGTGGTCGAGAAGTTCTTGAGGTGATCTTCCGGGTCTCCTGTCCCGTCATAGGTTTTCACATTTGAGGGCATCTGAATTCGCTTAGGGAAGACGAATTCACTGATACATTTGGTAAAAGGGGTGAAAGACTCTTCAATGTACGGCTGGAGGAGGTCACTTTCTCCCTTTCCTTCATTTTTGCCTTTCCTTTTCCAATTTCGTCCTCCCGAGCTTTCCTCACTGCCGGAGGCATCAGATTTGCCTTGCTCTCTACTACTCCAATATCTTTTTCCACCTTTTTCTTGGGAACTAGAGGAGAACACATAGTCATTTATCAGCTTTTGCGCCTCTTTCTTCCTTTCCTCTTGTCTTTTCGCTCCTAGTCTCGAAAAGACACTTTGTGACCGTGAGCGGCTCCTTGACCTACTTCGTCTTTCACTGCGGTTTTTCGCGTCTGAGCCTAGTCTGGAAAAGACGCTTTTAGACGGCGAAAGCGACCGACTTCTGGACCTCCTTTCAACTCTCTTTTTCTTTTTTCTCTTGGATTCCCGTTGGTTTTTTCGCTGGGATGTTGTTTCGGTGTCTTGTTCGGTACTGTCACCATAACTCAACCTACTCTTAACATCTTTCAGCTTTTTCTTTTTGGGCTCTTTCCGGCATGAAGGGGATTAGTTGCTCATAATGCTTTTGGCAAAATTCGCGAACTACCACTGGCGGGGTGAAGCCAGGCGGAAAATCACGCTGAGATGTTCCCCCGGGTCCAGTGGTATTCCTTACCGAACCATCAGCGTTTTGGGGGGTATTTTCCACAGCAGGACTTTCGTTCATAGGACGTAGTTGTGTCATCGTCCCACGGATGGCGCCACTTGATGAACCAGTATTTAGCGGGTTATACTAATTTTATCAAGGAAGACGTGGACACGCCTTGGGATGAAGGATAATGCACGAACTTTGAACCTGCTAAGAATAGCGCACCGTTAGTCTCACCGTGGAGGGAGCCTCCACCGTCAACCTCGGGTGTGAGAGTAAGTATTTGTGGATGGGAATAAGTTTTAATGAGAAAGAGTGGAGTGAATAAGAGACTGTGTGTTGAAGAACCCGAGTCTTGGTGGCAAAATGTCAAGGGTATTTATAGGCTAAGTTACCTTGGCATTACTTGGTCTTCACGGGTTGACCTTGTACTTTGCTTACCTCATGATGTCAGCGTATCTCTGTCGGAGATAGTGACGTGAGGTTTTTGCCTTTGTCTCTTGTTTCGGCTGACATCATTCGTGGGGCTCACTCTGCTGCGTGCTCCCCAAGTTGTGTTCGTTTTGGGTAAGATTCATCTGTACTCATCTTTCCACTTGGGGCTCCCAATCCTTTTAAGGTTAGTCACAGGTTTGGTGACCTATATCCCACTTATCTCTTAGGACCGGAGGTTAGTGGCTTCCTTCCGCTCACTATCCCCATTTCGCGGATGAGTACTGATCGTTCCCAGTGTCCGTGTGGATCTTTGGGTGTCTTGCCCATTTCCTTGGTAAGGCCGGGGGTGTCATTATTTGGTTTAGCCGGTGGCCGTGCCCAGTATGTCCGGAAATGGCCGGGGGTATCATAATTCTCGTTAAAGGTACGATTTACAACCCTAACTCTTCAATATAACCCTAAAACCGATTACTTAATCTCACGCCGGAGGATAATCATGGGAGACAATCCCACGATAAGCCTAATGGTGTTTGTTTGCTTTTTTAGTGCCCAGGTCTCAAGCCTTAAGATCTAATTGGTACGAGAACAGGAACCCAAATAAGGAACGCCCAACTTTTGTATCAACAAGTGGCGCCATCCGTGGGACCCTACACTAAGAACTAGAATGACGAAACACAAAAACTCAGGCCAGCGGACTCCGCAGTTGGAAAAAACACGTGGTGACCCCACGAGGAAGAACCATCAAGATTCAACCTCTAGGCAGGCCTCTGGAACAACCAGCGTGCCTGGTCATCAAGCATCGGGCCCAACCCTAATTCTCCCAACGGTAGAATTGCCCGCAGGGACCACCCAGACCACTACGGTGGTCCCAAGCACTGAAGAACTTCAGCGCACTCTCTTCAATACTCCCCATCAAACGGCACCCATCGTGGACAACACTGTGCCGCCAGGCGCGCCTAACCGGGATAGGGGACCTAATACGGAAGCAGATATCGTTGCGCTGGAGGAGGACACGCCTGAGTTAACGCTAAGTAATTTTGTATCTCAAAATTACGAAACCTTAACTAACCTCATGCAAGAGGAGGCAAGAAGAAGGTCAAGTCAGAGCCCACAAGCCCGGCTTAATTTTAATGAAACATCCCCATCGCGCTACCAGGAGCGCGAAAACAATGAGAGGCGTACCAATGTCCACGCTATACTTGGTACAACATCCGATTCACAATACTTGGAGGATTACGAAGACAATGAGAGGCGTACCAGTGTCCACGCTAGACTTGGTGATCGCAGAATCCAAGATAGACTTGGACGGCAACGCTCACCGAGCGAGAGTTCTTCAAGGTCTAGAAGCAGAAGAGTTCATGATAGACTGGGGAGACGAATTTCCCCAAGCGAAAGCCCCTCAAACTCGGACTATGAGGAAAAACGGCGCAAGCGTCGCAAAAGGGACGATTCTTCCTCAAGTGACTCCTCGGACAACAAGGACAAAGAGACAGGACACTNACGAAGACAATGAGAGGCGTACCAGTGTCCACGCTAGACTTGGTGATCGCAGAATCCAAGATAGACTTGGACGGCAACGCTCACCGAGCGAGAGTTCTTCAAGGTCTAGAAGCAGAAGAGTTCATGATAGACTGGGGAGACGAATTTCCCCAAGCGAAAGCCCCTCAAACTCGGACTATGAGGAAAAACGGCGCAAGCGTCGCAAAAGGGACGATTCTTCCTCAAGTGACTCCTCGGACAACAAGGACAAAGAGACAGGACACTGGAAATCCAGAGGAAGACATCGCAATGAAGAAGACGATGATATATCTCTTCCTTGGCGTCGCCAAAAGATTGATGCATTCACACGGCGCATCAGCGATTATTCGGATCACAAGAAAAGGCGCATGCCCGCCAATGTTAAAACATATGATGGAACGGGTGATCCTGATGACCACCTAAAAATTTTCGAATCCGCAGCTACTATCGAAAATTAGCCACAACCTGTGTGGTGCCATATGCTCAACTCCACATTAGTGGGGAATGCGCGAACCTGGTTTAGCAAGCTTCCACGAAGAAGCATAAACGGGTTTGAAGAGTTGCGAAAAGCATTCCGCTTGAATTTCACTCAGAGAAAGAAGTGCGCCAAAAACCCTGTGGAATTGGCCAGAGTAAAACAGCGCCAAGGGGAATCAACGAGTGCTTACATGAAGCGCTTTAAGGATGAATGTATACACGTCAAGGCGTGTCCTGAAGTACTAAAAATTTCAGGTTTCATGAATGGGATTAATAACCTAGAGCTCATTAGGAAATTAAACGATAAGGTTTCCCAAACCTTCGATGAACTAATGAAGCGCACAAGGTCCTTCGTCCAAGGTGAAGTTGCCGCCGCAGATAGCAAAAAAGGATACTCGAATTACAGATCGCAAGAACAGTCAAAGAAACAATCCAATGACCAGAGCGGTAATGGCAGCAAGAACTATCGCAATAATGGAGGCGCACGGGGAAACGACAAGTATACCCCGTTGATAAAAACTCCAAGAGAGATATTTGCAACAGAAGGCGCAAACGTCCCTAAACCCCCACCAATGCGCACCCCAGAAGGAAAGCGCACATGGAATGGATATTGTGAATATCATGGACAGAAGGGCCACACCACAAATGAGTGCGTCCAATTACGCCAACTAAATGACAAATTAGTAAAAGAGGGCAAGATGGACCACTTAGTTAAGAACATCAAAGATGGGAAAGACTGACAAAGGACTGTGGATAAAAAGGAAACACCTAAAGATAAAGCTGACACAATCTACATGATACAATCATGGCAGCGCAAGGTCAAGCAAAAACTCAGCCAAAGATTTTCTTCCGGTAATGAAATCTCTTTTCCCACTTTGACTGCAGACAACGCAGTGGCGGAACCACTCACCATCGAAATAAACGCGAGGGGTCACGATATCCACCGAATGTACGTTGATGGAGGGGCATCCGCGGATATAATGTACGAACATTGTTTCAAGAGGTTACGACCTGAGATACAGAGTCAGCTAGTCCACGCCGCGACATCATTGACGGGCTTTACAGGAGAAAAGATATGGCCAATGAGACAACTACGGCTGCTAGTTATGGTCGGTAATAAGGAGCACTCCACAAAAGCTTGGATGAACTTCATGGTGATTAGGTCTCCCTCGTCATACAACGACATCATTGGAAGATCGGGAATATCAGCCATACGCGCAGTACAATCCACAGCACATGGGATGCTCAAATTCCCAGTAGAAGGCGGCATTGTCACCCTCTACCATAACGCTGTACCACCTGAAGAATGTAACACAGTTACATGTGAAACGACACACACTCCAGAACATGGCGCAGCCAAAATACCGAAACTAATAGAAGCAATCCACCCCGATTACCCTGAACAACAGGTATCGCTTGGGGGCTCGCTGTCAGATAAGGGCAAAGCAGCCGTGTGCGCACTCCTGCAAAAGAATCTGGATATCTTTGCATGGGAACCAAAGCACATGACTGGCGTACCGTGGTCAATCTCAGAACACAAGTTGCAAATCCGACAAGGATATCCACCAGTAAGGCATAAAAAGCGCGGCCAAGCTCCAGAGCGTGCGAAAGCCATCTTGGAAGAATTGCACAAGCTAGTGGACGCGGGCATCATGCAAGAAGTCTACTACCATGACTGGCTTTCTAATCCAGTGATGGCTAAGAAGAGCGACGGTAGTTGGCGGATGTGCGTAGATTTCACCGATCTAAACAAAGCATGTCCACAGGACTACTACCCATTGCCAGAGATAGACTGGAAGGTAGAATCCTTATGTGGATATCCTTTTAAGTGTTTCTTGGACGCATATAAAGGGTACCACCAAATCCAAATGGCTAAAGAAGATGAGGAAAAGACAGCTTTTCACACAAGCCAAGGTGTCTATTGCTATACGAAGATGCCTTTTGGACTAAAAAACGCGGGCGCCACCTACCAGCGCTTGGTAGACAATGCATTTGAAAAGCAAGTAGGCCACAACCTAGAGGTCTACGTGGATGACATGGTCATCAAAAGCCATACTGAGGATGAAGTGGTGCGTGACATTGAAGAAACATTCAGAACATTAAGGAAGATCAATATGAAGTTAAATCCTAAGAAGTGCACTTTTGATGCTACAGTAGGCATGTTCTTGGGGTACTTGATAGAACCATATGGCATTAAGCCATGCCCAGAAAAAACAGAAGCAGTCATCCAACTTCCTTCCCCACGCACGTTGAAAGAGGTCCAATCTCTGAATGGGAAACTAGCTGGTTTAAATAGATTCCTGTCCAAGTCAGCGGATAAATCACTCCCACTCTTTAAAACACTCAAGAAGTGTACAAAAAAAGGAGACTTTCGTTGGACTACAGAAGCGGAAGAAGCTTTTATACAGCTTAAGCAGACTATAGCAGCGCTCCCCAAGTTAGTCGCACCCCGACCAGGAGAAGAGTTGATCATGTACTTATCCGCGACTCATGGGGCAGTAAGCGCAGTGCTACTGACAGATAAGAATTCGGTGCAAACACCGGTATACTTCGTAAGCAAAGCACTTAAGAAAACGGAGATTAACTATAGTCCAATGGAAAAATTGTTCTTGGCGTTAGTGTTCTGTTAGGAATACGTTTTTTGTATAAGAAAGATTCGGTCACCCCTGATATGATTAAGCATTGATTAGCTCGTAGTAGTTACAATAGTTAGTTAAACGTAGTTTAGAAGTAGATTAGTTCACGGAAGAAGGATGGGTCTTTACCCACTGTATACCTGATCCGCAGCCCAAGTGGCACGCCCTAGTGGCAAAACTCATGTACATATAAGCCCTCTCCATCCTTGGAGAGGGTAAGCCTTCTCTCATAATCTCATTTTCTTTTTTTTGGTTTTCTCTCAAGGCTTCATCTCTTTCTCTCTCTAACTTTCTCTCTCTACATTTCTTTCTTTTCTTTCTTATATGCAACGAACCATAACCATAAGTTTGAGCTTGTTTGTGTTGTTATTTAGTATCCTACATTTGGTATCAAGAGCCATGGTTACATCCTAGGGATTGTAGGACTTGTGGTGTATGGTTTGTTTTGGTTTCTACTAGTTTCTACTCATTTTAGAGCTTGTTCGTGGTGATTCTTGTGTTCTTTCTTGTACTTCTAGGATTAGAGGGGTTAGATTCATCTAGTTTATCAGTTGGTTGGACTAAATCTAACGTTTGAGTAGTGTACGAGTTGGTTTGGAACTTGGTTCTTGGCAGCGGTTTGTTCCTCGTTAAAAGCTTCTTAGCAGCGGTTAACTTGGGGTTTCAGCGGTTAGTGATAGCGGTTAGTACAAGTAGTGGAGCGAACATTACGCTGTACTTTGTACTGTTTCAGCGGTTAACTTCCAGCGGTTTACTACTCAGCGGTTAAGTTATCAGCGGTTACTCTTCAGTGGTTACCTTACTAGCGGTTACTCTGTCCAGCGGTTACTATTGTCAGCGGTTTAATAATCAGCGGTTACTATTCCAGCGGTTAAGTTTCAGCAGTTATTACACCAGCGGTTTACTCTTCAGTGGTTACTTTACTAGCGGTTACTCTGTCAGCGGTTAATTGTCAGCGGTTACTGTACCAACGGTTTACTTATCTTAGCGGTTTTCCTGGTTGACTTTAGTAAAATCCCGGGAAAGAATCGATTTCTCGGTTTAAGTCACGTGTGTTGTAAAATCCCGTCTAAGACCTTGTCATCATGACTACTGTAACATCTATTGATGATATCCAAGCTGCTGGATCTGACACTCGACCTCCAATGCTAGAAAGAACGGACTATGAATCTTGGTCACAAAGAATTCGCTTGTATTGCCAAGGCAAAGAAAATGGGGAGAACATTCTGAAATCAATTGATGAAGGGCCTTTCCAAATGGGTACTACCAGAGATGTTATCTCCACTGGTGATGATGGGACAGTCACCCTTGGAACTGACAGACCTCGTACGTACAATGATCTGAATGAAGCTGAAAAGAAACGATATGATGCTGACATTCGTGCTTCAAACATTGTGGTACAAGGGCTACCAAAGGACATATACAAACTGATTAACTTCAACACTGAGGCTAAAGCTGTTTGGGACAATGTCAAAATGTTGCTAGCTGGTTCAGAATTAACAAAGGAAGATCGTGAGTCTCAATTGTATGATGAATTCGAGCACTTTAAGATGAACCCTGGTGAAAGCATCAATGATTACTATGTCAGATTCCACAAGCTTGTAAATGACATGAGAATGATCAGAATGACAATGCCCAACATCCAACTCAACTCAAAGTTCGTCAATAACATGTCACCAGAATGGGATCGATTTGTCACGGCTGTGAAGCTAAACAAAGGACTCAGAAACACCAACTATGAGCAACTCTATGCTTATCTGCAACAACATGAGAAACATGCCATGTAAGATCGTCAGCTAAGAGAAAAGTTTCATCCCTCAAATGATCCTCTTACTCTAATCTCCAGTGCTCAAGGTATCAACCAATTCTCATCTGACTTAATCAACCCTCCAATCACTACTCAAGCAACACAGAATCAGTCTTCTCTTGGTCAAGCCTCAATGCAATCAGCAAGTGTCAAAACCAATTCACAAGAATCGGGAAATTCCTACATGGACAAGTGAATTGATAATCTCTCCAATCAAGTCTCTCTACTGGTTCAACACTTTAGAAGCACTCTTCCTCAAACCAACAATCAACTCAGAACCTCATCGAATCCACGTAATCTTGCTGTTGTGGAAGATGGGCGTGTTGTGGTTCAAGGAAGACAAAATGTCCGAGGAAATGCTCAGAACAGAATGGGAAATGACAATCAATGACAAGGAAGGCAAATCAAGTGCTACAATTGTGGTGGGCTAGGTCATATTGCAAGAAACTGCACTGAACCAAAACGTCCTCAGAACTCCAACTACTTCAAAGATAAGATGTTGTTGATGCAAGCACAAGAGAATGGTGTTAAATTGGATGAGGAACAGCTGCTCTTTCTTGCTGGTGATGAAGGAAACTCTTTGATGCTGATGTGGATGATCAACCAGTCCAGGATCTTGCTCTAAATGACCCGAACATCTTCCAGGCTGAAGATTGTGATGCATTTGATTCTGATGTTGATGATGAACCTACTGCACAAACCATCTTTATGGCCAAGCTTACATCTGCAGTCACATCGGCAAATCAATCAGGATCTTCCAAATCATCCATCATTTCTGAGGTACTGAAATTATATGACACATATGAAACAAGTGCCATTCCAACGATACTCGATGAGATTCATCAAACTAGTATTGTCACGCCAGATGATGTTGGTTTGAAAAACACTAATGTTTCCTCAAAACAACAACATATGGATAACAATAAAGAATCTGATGAATCTAGTAGAGCATCTGAAGATACACATGTTGACGATGTGATGCACAATCAAAGGACTCATAATGAAGTAAAACACACCGACACTATTGATTCAAATTCTGCTGATATGGGTAATAGTAATGTTGTCCCATATGAGCAATACTTGAAACAAAGTGTCGAGACTGCTTTACCAAGTGACGACTCTTCCGTTAATAATGATACTTGTGAATATGATGAATATACTGCTGTTATACCTGATGACACCTTAACCACTAGGATTAATATTCTCAAAGATCAGGTGAATATGTATCAACAACATGCAAAATTTGAGTTAACCGAACGTGAACAGAAAATGAATTGGCAAATGTGTGCATATATTACCAAGAGGAATTTAATGGAAGAAGAGTTAAGAGGGGAAATAAAATCTTTGCAAAATCAAATCGATCAAACTGTTAAACAAAAACAGGAGATTCAAAACAGTGTCAACACACTAAAATTAGATTTTCAAAGCAAAGAAACCAAACTTCTAAACAATTTTTCCCAATTAAAGGCCTTAAAGAACAAGCTTGAAAACAAATTGTACACACAAGGCCAAACCATTCAAACTGCTCAAATGATGCATAAGCACATTAAGCTTCGTGATAAACATAGTGATAAGGATACAGGTGTGCCTAAAACTAATTATCTTAGGAGCGTTAGTGCCTCTCAACCTGCCTTATATGACTATAATGTGATGCTTAAGCCCAATCATGAAACCCCTGATGTGCGTGATACAGAAGAGATTGTTGAAATTGAAACAGAAAATAGGAAAAAAACTTGAGGATAAGATGAAGGATCCCATGTGCATAGCAAATCGTGTTAATATCAAGCCCCATAACTACTATGAGCAGAACCGATTAACTGTCTTTGTGCCCCAAACTAGGTTAACCCTTGAACAGATTTTTTGGGCTTTAGATGTGGAAAAAATGAAAGCTGAACTTCTTATAGATACCACTCCCCTTAAGTTTGCTAAACCCACGGTGTATCCTCCCAATACACCCAT
>LBNU01012668.1:14000-47955 GCA_014162995.1 Artemisia annua | reverse complement strand
TCCGATTTTAAGGTCCAAGGAAGATCGAGGAAGTAATTCACTGTGTGGTTTTGTGTTAGTGTTTTATGTGTTTTTTGTGTTAAGGGTTGTTCTAGGTGTTGGTAGCTAGTTGTTCATTTACGGCATGTCGTAAATGACTTAGTGGTAGTTCAAGCGGTTGCTTGAGGTTAATGTGGTACTTCAGCCGCATTCCATTGTACTTTCATCTTTTCTTTGGTTTTAATATATTTTACCGGGGTGGAGATCCCTTTACCAAAAAAAAAAAAAAGAAAGGCAATAGACATATTTTTCAAAGATATTTTTGAAAAGGAATAACAAAAGCTCAACAGAAGAGTAGAAGATTTCAAAATGTAGAAAATAAATTTGAAAAGGCATGGTGGCTTCATATACCTCAAATCTTTTAGGGCATGCAAGACGTGTCCAAATACTTATTAAGCCTAAATGAGGGCACGTATACTAAGAAGGGGAACCATTAATCCCGGGAAAAAGGGTAAGGCAGTTGAAAGGATAGCGCTTAGTTACAAATAGAATAGAACGCACGCATGCATTTCAAACATATGAAATGATTATCCCGTCAACCAAGGAAGAAAGAGAAGGTTCATGGCTATTAGACTGCCAAGTCAAAAACCCAGACCATCTTTGCATTTAATGTCTTTAATGCCGGAAAGAAACGTGCAAGCAAAGCGACAACTGTGCACTTACAAGCTAGGCTTTCCAAATTCGTCAAAAAAAACCATAGCCTGAAAAAATGTCGCATCATTTTACAAAGGACAGAAACGTCAAAGTCCATCAACATATCTCACTACAGTCACTGTATTAATGGACAGGGAGACTTGATAGTGTATGGGAGTTTCAGCCCAAATGGTTAAAGCCCATACACACACGCCAACAAGAGCCCAAGCTCATTATAAACTCCCTGTGAAGCGACTTCCCAGGCCAAACACGGACAAACCAAATCTTGATAAAACCGTTCAAACAATGGCTAGACTAGAATCTCATCCACATCCATTACAACTGACAAACACGTGTCGTTACCTTATTCAAATTTATTTTGCTTTATGAAATTTAGATGAGTTTGACAAAATGCAAGCCAATTTTGACTTTTAATTTGTAAGCCAAATCGAGGGCTCGATTTTGAAACCAAACTCTCTTACTTGTCACAAACATTCTTGTCTTTGCGCAAGTACTCGGTTAGTTTTAAAACCCAAATATTATAGTGAGGGTGGTTGTGTTTGATAAATAGCCATGCACTCTAACACGGATTGTATGTTCAAGTTTACACACTTGGTTTATGGGACCAGGCTTGAACAAGTTTTTTATGCATCTATGTCTTGTAGGTGACTTGGGACACTTCACACACTAGGAAAATAATCATAGGATATTGTTGGTGTTTTAGAAGGAAAGTACCACCCCTATAGTGTCTTGGCTATTACCGCAACCATCTCCTTGGAAACGTCAAAAAACTTGAACAGTTGGAAAACCAACCCTCAAAGTTCTCAGTTTTCATTGAACTTTGTCGTTAACTCTCGTAAAGTGGTAAATATAGAGTACCTGAAAATATCATTAGAGTTTAAGATGGTGTTTATAATCTTGGAGAGTACAAGAAGGATAGGTTTGAAGTAGAAGAATAGAGTGAAGTTATAGGAAAGGANTAAGGCTTTGGAAAGTGACCTAAAATTGCGAATTGTGACATAGTTCAACATTAAGGACGCCAGATGTAAACTTTAGAGTCCTAAGCAGATCTTAGCAATCTGCCGGAACATTTATGAGAGGATTCAATAATGTGATTCTCAGTGATTAAATGGAAACTCCTGCCAGGGTCAACATCAAACAGCCCTGACAGCAGGTCACTTCGGTAATCTCTTGTAGATTACACTTAGTGTTCTCGGTGGTTTCAAACGGTCTACAGTCGTGGGGTGATCTTCAGCGACCACCCAATCGTTGATTTACTTTGGTAGTTCTTGTAAGCTCTCTCGAGGGCATCCGATATGGGAACGGCCTTGGTAAGGGTTAGAAGGAGTCTTCACACTATGCTGTTGACAATCTCTAATTCCGAACCTGTAAGTACCGGATGTTTTATTGCTAACTGTTTTATGCAGGTACAACCACCACACTAGATTCCACATGCTCATACATACATCAAAAAGTCAAAGGAAAGTTCTCACAAAGATCAAAGGATAGCAACAGTCAAAGAAAGATTCTACGCCAAAAAGAAGAATCTACAAAGTAAAGTGACAAAGATCAAAGTGAAAGAACGGGAACAACAAATGTATGTATGACAAAGACTAAAGACATATGAGCATGTTGGAAAGGCACTTAACCTCCAAAGACAAAGAAAATAGAAAAGTCATTCATCAAAGATCAAAAAGCATGACGGAATAAAGACTAAAAGACTATTCTACAACGACACACAAAGTTCAAGACAAAGAACAAAAAAGACCTAATCACGTGGAGCATCATTCGAATGACCACCCCTTAGGGGGAGATTGTTGGCATTAAAATTATGTATTTAGAAGTGATGGTCATTCTCATCATTATAGCTTTGTATCGTGTCGTATAACGTTAGAATAGATTAAGCTAAATGGACTTATATACTTGGATAAGCTAGTATTATATTAGTGAAGTCTTGAAAGTCCTTCAAATGTAAATCCAAGTCCATAAGGGAAACAAAAAGCCCAAGCCCATAGAAGCTTTATGCTTGGAAGTATAAAAGGCTCAAGACACCTCATTTGTGAGTGTGCTTGAGTGTGTGTATGTGTGTGTTTTTCTCTAGTGCTATACAAGTTCTCTTCATCTTATTCTCTCTACAATACCATACGACATACATACATATATATATATATATATATATATATATATATATATATATATATATATATATATATTCTTAAGTCACCATCCAAGCTCTATATTGTGTGATAAAGTTAACTAATCTAAGGTCCTACAGTGTTTTAGAAGCAAAGTACCACCCCTATAGTGTCTTGGCTATTACCGCAACCATCTCCTTGGAAACGTCAAAAAACTTGAACAGTTGGAAAACCAACCCTCAAAGTTCTCGGTTTTCATTTAACTTTGTCGTTAACTCTCGTAAAGTGGTAAATATAGAGTAGCTGAAAATATCATTAGAGTTTAAGATGGTGTTTATAAGTTTGGAGAGTACAAGAAGGATAGGTTTGAAGTAGAAGAATAGAGAAGTTATAGGAAAGAAAAAACAACTAGGACATGGATAATGGAATTTAAGAGTTTTATTGGAAAGGTAAATAGCTGTCTTGTCAAAGTTCCATTTCACGTGCATTCCCAATATATTCGCAACGTGTTCACATTCTTTATCATAAACAACCCATTCCATTGAACCATTCGTAATCTATCCACATGGTATCGCAGGGTAGGAACCGTTGGATGATAAAAGGGTCCTGTTTGTTTGTCATGTGACCCTCAATTCGTAGTAGGTTCGCATCACCTTCGTAATCTATTCGCAAGCTATCACAGTTTAGAAATCATTGGTGAGAAGGGTGTTGTCATGATCGGAATGAAACTACGGTGAAGACGATGCAATTTTCGGGAAAAATGGAGGTGCGTGCGAGGATATATGGCTAATTATGTGATGTTGTGGAGTAATAGGCTAGTAAATAAAATAACAAATATGTGAAAAATCGGTATGTGGTAGGTGCAGAAGAGTAAACTTGGCAAAACATGATTTGGTGTCTTATTTTTTAGCAATATGTCACAAAGTTGTTTAAGTCAAAAATAAGTGTTATCTTGGATGTGAATTTTGCAAATTTCCCTAAATAAACGAATTTCTAATGGTTATTTTTTGTTAAGTTTGTGTTTATCTTTTTATGCAAATTAGCTTAACAAGTTAACATAATGTATATAGAAGCATTATCAGTCCAGATTCATTAATTGAGACAAACAAACCCTCCTTGCACATTTATTCTATTGGTACCAAAACCCCAATTCACAAATCCCTTCAAAATTCCTCCAATCCATTGAAACCCTAGTTTTTCTTTCCTACTCAAACTATGAATTTAAGATCGGGCAAAATGCTGATGCACAAAAAATTATCTGCCAAAAGCAATGAAATCCACCAAGATATTATAAGCGAATTACCAGATGAAATGCTTACACAAATTCTATCTATGCTCCCAGATGCTGATGCTAACCGATCACGCATCTTATCCAACAGGTGGAAGAACCTCTATGCGTTTCTTCCAAATCTTCATTTTTTCATTCCAGCAACTGAACAAGGTAACAGATCTCATGATTTCATTGATCAAACCTTATCACTTCGTGGGAATAAGCCCATTCAAAGGTTTATTCTGGAATGTCATAATGACTGTGATTATAACCGTCTTTCTAACTGGCTTAGTAATATTATTCAATGTAAACTTGAACAACTTGTGCTTATTGTTCCAGCTGTAATTAGGTTTAACTGGGAACTGTTTAAGACTTGTGATACACTCGTTGAGTTAAAGTTATCAGGCAGGTTCATAATAGATGTGCCTGAAGATGCTGATTTGCTTTTTCCGTGTCTAAAGAAAGTTGAATTGGTATCTATTATTTATTCTAGTGATGAGTCTCTTACGAATTTGATATCCTATTGCCGTGTACTACAAGAACTGATTGTGGAAAGAATAGGGGAGCCTGATAACTTGGATATGTTTAAGGTGTCCTCGCGATCATTAAAGAGACTAAGCATAGGTTTTCCTCATGCTTACCGGCATCGTAATACTGTGATTGATGCTCCGAATTTGGAATACCTTTTCATTTTCGATGAAAATTTGTCTAGAGTCTATTCTTATACAGAGACATTGTCACTTGTTGAAGCTAGCATTAGCATTCAGCTTATACGTCTTAATAGAATTGCTACATGCCTCTCGTCAGTCAAAATACTGACATTGACTTGTCTATCTATACAGGTATGTTTACTTATCATCCATTATTTAATTATTTCAGATAGCGTAATTATTTCAAATATTCACCAGATTATAAGTTTTAGTTTACAAAGTGCACATGCTATTTACATTTAAGACTACTCGTGGACAATAATGAAGGATTTATGTTATCCGCATTTTGTTTACATCCTTAGAAACCACTGTTGAGTTTTGACAAAACATGAACCAATCACAGAATCTTTTGATAGCAATATCGGATAGTAAAACACTGTTGAAAAAGGTTTGAAACTTTTTATGTGTATTTTCTTATGGGATGATAATGTTAGGTGTGTGGTTTTTGCAGGCTCTTAGAAATGTTCATCCTCGTTTAAACCTGCCCATGTTTCCTAACTTGGTCAAACTGGTGGTTGATCATGCCGACGACCCTCGTGCGCCCTCTGAAGTGATACTGTATCTATTAAACCATATGCCTAATCTTGAGCATATTACCTTTTCAAATGTAAGTCATTAATTGCATATGTTTACCTTGAATGTTAATACTCTTAATATCGCTACCAATACTTAAGTACTCGAAAGTAATCTGTTAATATCAAGCGTCGAAAGAGGGGCAGCGCCGCAGTGGGTTTATTTTCATAGGATCATAACTAATAGTAATTGGTGTTTGTTTATGGACAGGGATATCTATCCTTCGACTCAAGTTGGAAACTTTCAGTGGAGCCACCTTTTTGTCTATGTTTTAAGATTAAGGGCATTGTGATAATTCATAGGGGAATTATGGCACAAGCAGAGTACAAATTTATAAGGTATCTGTTGAAAAAATCAAATATTTTGGAGACGTTGACAATAAATGCTTGTATAATTGACCCTAAAAGGCGTGAGAGGTTATTGAACGTCCATCGTGGCTCAAATTCATGTCAGATTGAATTCATTTGATTCCCCTCCAAGATTGTGATGGCTCTCATATTCAAGGATTCTACAAGATGAAAAGTTTAGCAAGATCAAGTTATTAATTACAATCTTATTTGTTTCTTCATTTACACATTATGGAAATTCTAGAGAGTGGATGCTTTTATAACTCTTGTGAGAGATCGATTGCGTTTAGTTGTGAAACGAGCTGACTAAGTTTCATGTGTTTCGGTATATTAGTTTGCATCATTTTATAGATATTTTCATATGCATATATATAGTAGATAAGTTGCTAATGTGTCAAAATGGCCTATATGTAGAAGTTTTTGTTTAATGCTGTGATTGAAACAACATAAAATACGCCATTCAAAACCTAAAACCTGAATCTATATAAGCGAAAGAGTGTTGGTCGGATCATGTAAATATTGGAGATGGAAATGGCGTAGAAATTTAAGATCAGGTAGAGACCAGGAGGAGTTTGATTGCCTCTTTGACCAGCTATCTGGCATGTCCCTTGTTGACGGGCATGACAGTTGGTGCTGCGATTTGTTGAAGGGCATGACAGTTGGTGGAGGTTAAGATTCCGAAGTATATACGAACCTTAAAACCTCCTGGAACAAATAGCTGCCTAAAAAAGTGGACATCTTTCTTTGGAGGTTAACCCTTAATCTTCTTCCAACTATGCTTAACTTGGATGCAAGGAATGTAGACTTGAGTTCGTTGTTATGCTTGGTGTGAGAGATCTTCCAGAAGACGTGAGTCAAACTTTTATTAAGTTCGGAGTTTCGGTTACTCTCCTGTCATATTTTAAGGCTTGGGACTACAGTGCCGATTTGGGACCTAACAAATATGGCATGTTCGTTGCAATTCTCTAAATTTGAAACGTGTTATCTTAAAATCACTCAGTTTTAGTGTCTGGAAAAACATCTTCTGCTTCTGGTTATATGATAATACATCACTTAAATGGTCATTTTTGTATTGCAACTTAAATAGTAGATAGTCAGAAAAGCGTCCAAACACTATATATATAGTACAGTTAATTACTTACAAACATTTATGGGATTCTGATTATTGAGTATCATATAATCATTCCCAAACCCATATACAAATCCCTTTTGTTCCACTAAATTAACTGATGATTGACATATCATACTTTTCATAAGCTAATTAGATTATTGTTTGTGTTTATCATTTTTATCTGTAGACTTCGTTCACATCATATCTACCTAAATTATGATTGGAAACCACCTGTGGAGGCAAATATACCATCAATCAGCAGCAGAAACCAAAGAAATATGTAGTGCCAGTAGAAAACACTAAGCCTCCCCTTAGGCTTATGAGGATCCAACAGCTGCAAAAATGGTTAGAGTACAAAGAATACAACAGTAAGCCTCCCCTTAGGCTTATGCCTCCCCTCAATCAGTGCACCTGACAAAGACTATGGTTCTTGGGTACCCAGAATGAACCTTTCCTTTGAGTTTTCCAAGAATAACCTGTTGAGGGTTTAACAGTAGTATTCCATCTTGCTCCCCACCCCATATACATTGGGTCATAATAACTAGGCCAAAAACCATTATGAAAATAAGTACTAGTAGGTCTGTAAAATGGTCTAGCAACATGTCTTTTCCAACCGGATGGAAAAGGTCTACCAGCAGAAACTGGCTTACCTGCAGGATTGGGTCTGCTGGGTTTCACATGTGTTGCTTGTGGAACATATGGGGGAATAGCATTAACATTGGCCCACATTGGTCTAGGTCTCTTTTGGTCAACACACACACCCATTCTCTTCTCATGAAAATCACAATCCTTAATGAGATGAGACTTACTACCACACACAAAACAAGATTTCTTTTTCAAAGACTTATTCTTAACACAACTTTGTTTATTACACAAAAACTTATCAGAAACAGAATTAGAAACAATTGTGTTTAACAGAATAAGGAACTGTCTTTGTTTTGGGTGCATCATCAGCTACTTTGGACCTAGGTGAATGAGACTTGTCACTTGAATCACAGGAGGCATAGTCATTGGACTTTAGGTCTGAGGACTTGTCACTTTGAGAGCAAGAGACAAAGTCATTAGTTTTGCAACTAAGGTCTGGCAAGTCACTTGACTTTTTGCCATATAGATGGTGTGATCCATCAAAGTCTGTGGTAGTGGTGGTGGGCATATGTTCTCCTCTAATAGGTCCAGGTACAACATGCAATTCTCCTTGTTTTACATAATATTCTAAACCTGCTGGTGTAGATTTAGACCTATCATTTTTTGCTTCTACACCAACATATTTCTTAAAACCTAGACCTATCTCAGATTTTACAGATTGACTACCATAGAGAAAGCTAGCTAATTTGTCACCTAAAATAAGCCATTGATTATGTCTAGCTACTTCCTTATCTAACTTCTCTTGTAGTTCCTGTTTTTCTAAGTCTACTTTAGCTTTTTCATTCTCAGAATATTTTAATTCATTTTTAGCATTTGTTAAATATCTTTCTAAAACTCTTATCTTTTCTTCATAGGCAAGCTGATTCTTTTGAAACCAAATTTTCTGTTGTTCTAAGGTTTTTAAAGCATTTTTGTATGCCTGAACCTCTACATAACATTCATTATATTTAGGTTTCAATTCATCACAAGCCTCCTTAAGTTCATTATAATTTCTATCACAACCAAAGACACAATTGTGTACCTGAGATGAGATGCCCATGAAGGCAAATTCTTCAGCATCACCTATAAGACAAGCTTCCTTTCTCATCTTCTCGGATTCAGCCTTTCCACCATACCTTGCTTTGATTGCATCCCATATCTCACTTGCATCATCCATATAACGAAAGTCTGCTACATGATCAAAAGGAATAGATTTAAGCAAAGTAGTTCTTGCCTTTGATTCCCTTTGTACAACAATGTGTTCAACTGCAGTCGTTGGAGGAAGAATAAAGAGATTTCCATCATGATCTCTTCCATACCTTTTCAAACTATTGCCATTTTGAATCACCTTCCAGACATTCATATCATTGTTCGTGATCCAGTGTTCCATTTTCTTAGCCCAGACCTCGTACTCATCATTCATCAAATAAGGAAATATTGCATCATCCCTTTCATTAACAAATTCTGCCATTTTACCAATGATCAGCAGAAACAAGTGAAATCAGCCGGAACGAAATATCGAATCAGTAGGAACCAAACCAGCAGCAATTGATCAGCAGAAACAAAAATTATCAGCAGCAAAACTAATTCCTTGTAACAGTACAATCAGTTCCGTAAATTAAATACCATAGCAGTCCCACAATCAAATCTTTAGCAACCCTCAATTCAATGATCAGCAGCACATCGAAGAACCCCACACTCAAAAGTTTGAGCAATTAAAAGTTTGTGAACAGCAGCAACACGACAAACCTCGTTTTAATATGTTTCACGAACTATCGTACCATTATTGCACAAAACGACAACATCACTGTCTTGAAATTCATCAATAACCGACCCACTATACCGATTAATGCAATCAGCAGCAACAACTCATGTACAATTCCTTTATCAAAACCCCACGTGTTTCACCAATCACTTGTGAAAGTCAACACAACAGCAGCAAAACTCCACTTGTAAGCCGAATAAAAACAAATCTTGTCATTAAATAACGAGATAAATGTAGCTATCATACCCCATGTGATCTCATGAATCTCCAAACAAAATAAAAGATTCGACCAATCAAAATATTCGAACAAAATAGATTAACAGCAGCAACATGCACCTCATACCATGTGCAAACAATTCCACCTGCAATATGACTACCCTTTTAAGATTCGATCAATAAAGTATGCAGCCCTTGCCCCCACTTTTCCAAAAGACGACAACCAGATCTTATATACTATCAAAAACCTTTTGTCCCCACGTTGAGTAAAAAGCAGCAGCAACACATAATAATCTTTTGCAAAATATTATATCGAGCGATTAATTGATCCACAAACAGTAGTAACGACAAAACCCCTTTAATATATATCACCAATTGATTTACTCAATAAATCCAGTACGAGGTATCATTTAATTACTAAACCTTGATTCACAATTAATAGTCAACCCCACAAAACACATGCGCAATACGACAAACAGATTTAATAATGCATATGAGACACCTTTGTGAATCAATTGTAAAGCCTTCTTCAAAACTGCTACTGTCGACAACTTTTTCTTCGAATCTGCTTTTCTGTCACAACGAAAACCTTGTATTAACCCAAGATATCACGAGCCCCTGGTCTCTGATGCCACTTGTAGGGAATCGTTTATAGCTCGATCTAGGATAACAATGACTGATCATGCACAACGGAATAATAAGAACACAATCAAAGTTATGAACAAGGTTTTCTCTAACAAGCAATGATCCTCTATGGATCTATATCACACACACTAAAGGTGTTTTTGTTGAAGTGTAAAAGTGCAAATAAACATAGGTCGTGTGTTTCTTTTATAGATAAGAAACCCTAATTCGACAATAAATAAAACATTAATGCATATCACTACTTAAAATAACTTATGCATATCCTAACAAACTAATACAAAGTAACTATATCCGTAGAAATATAATATCAGCAGGAACACTATGTCAGCAGAAACCATCTATAGCTTCAGCAGGAACCTGTCAGCAGATCTTCTATCACCAGGAACTTCCAAAATTCCCAACAATGATGATTAAAAAAAAATGATTTTGGCGTGGCATTACCGAATGGAGGGTAATAAAAAAACTTGATTTTGCAACCTTCGATGTTGCAGCCAAATATGATAAAACATAATCTGAGCCTCTTTTTTTTGTTTTTGTGAAATGTTTTGTGAATTGAAACTTTGTATACTCTGCTTGTAGTAAAATATGATAAAACATAATCTGAAAGTGTACCTCTGGTGTGTAAAATGGTGAATTGTTTGCTGAATTCGATATTTTCGGAAGCCTAAGATATTTGTTGTAGTGCTTGTAGCCAACTGATTGTTACTTGTTACTTGTTGCTTGTAGCCAGCTGATTGTTACTTGTTGCCCCTTGTGTGAAACTGATTGTGGTTGAGAGTAGTGAAACTGATTGTTACTTGTTGCCCCTTGTTGCTTGTTGCCCCTTCAGATTGTTACTTGTTGCCTTTTGTGCTTTGTGAGTAGTGAAACTGATTGTTACTTGTTGCCCCTTGTTACTTGTTGCCCCTTCAGATTGTTACTTGTTGCCTTTTGTGCTTTGTGATTGAAAGTAGTGAAACTGATTGTGGTTTGTAGCTGATTGTTACTTGTTACCTTTTGTTCTTTGTGATTGAGAGTAGTGAAACTGATTGTGGTTTGTAGCTGATTGTTACTTGTTGCCTTTTGTGCTTTGTGATTGAGAGTTGCTTTATTTATAGTGGAGCAAAGCTGCAAAAGCAAGAATATTACTGTTGAGCTTGTGAGTTTTTTACAGGCTTGTGATGCTTGTGATACTCGTGTAACATGTGTTTTGGGAGAGTTTTGTGAAACTTGTGATACTTCTGTTCTTTGTGATTGAGAGTTGCTTTGTTTATAGTGGAACAAAGCTGCAAAAGCAAGAATCTTGCTGTTGAGCTTGTGAGTTTTTTACAGGCTTGTGATGCTTGTGATACTTGTGTATTGTGTTTGTGAGAATCTTACTGTTGAGCTTGTGAGAATCTTGCAGGCTTTTGATGCTTGTGATGCTTGTGATACTTGTGTAACATGTGTTACTTGTGTAACATGTGTGGAATCTGGACTTGGGAGGGTTTTGTGTGCATTCTGCTTGTGTGCAATTTGCACTTGGACAAAAAAAAAATGCTTCTGTGCATTCTGCTTGTGTGAAATCTGCACTTGGACAAAAGAATGCTTCTGTGTGCATTCTGCACTTGTGTGCAATCTAAAAGGCGATGACGATTGGTTTTCTAAAAACCGAAAGGATGGCAAAGTGATATTTTTATCACTTTGCAACCTTCATATCCGAGTCTAATGGTTTTCTAAAAGGCGATGACGAATGGTTTTCATATCCGAGCCTAACATATTTGTGAGTTAATTATTTTGAGACTATAAGGCGATGACGATTATGTGTTAATCTGAGTCTGCTTTTCTTTTGTTTGTAATATTATGCACTTGGGAGGGTTTTGTGTGCAATCTGCACTTTGGACAAAAAAAAAAAAAATGCTTGTGTTTTGTGTGCAATCTGCACTTGGACAAAAAAAAAATGCTTGTGTACTTGGACAAAAAAATGCTTGTGTGCTGGGTACTTGGACAAAAAGATGCTTGTGGGCTGGACAAAAGCTTGGGACAAAAAATAAAACTAAAAAAAAGAACAGCAAAAGACAAAATAAGAAGAAGAAAAAAAAAGTACAAAAAACTGAAAAAAGTACACCCTCCTAGGGAGGGTTTGGCATAGGCCCAGAAAAAAAGGCCGTAGACCCCGTTCGGTTAACACCTCCCTTTCTAATTTTAGGTGTATATGAGAAGTCCGGGTATGAATGAGTCAAGCTTTTTTCGTTTAAAAAAAAGAAGGACTAAACCAACCTCTAGTCATTTAAAATTGGCTTATGAAAATGATAACTTGGCATTTTAGCTAAGCATACAGATTTAAAGAATTGAATAATACTAGGTGAATATTTACGCAAAGCGTCGGTGTATAGCGGCTAATAATTATTCTTGTGAATTTGTTGTTTTGGTGTGACTCTTAATGCAATATTTACGAGTCTAATTTGTAGTTATTGTGAGAAAATAGTTTATGGATTATAAACGAAAAATGATACAAGTTTAAGGATTAAATAATATATATAATATTAATTTAGTGATAGATATTGTTACGATTTTAATCGATGATAAATTAGGCAAATACTTTAATATTTTTATGAGTTTTTAAGTTTCGAGAAAGTAAATTTGCTTTACAAGTAGTGAGATGTTATATCTAACTTTCAGACAGTATTTGTTGTGGAGTAGTATTTAAGCTCAAATGTCAAAAGTTACTCATATTTTTTTGGAAATATATCGCAAAGTGTTTGCACTAAAACTTTTACAAAATATTAGAGTCATTTTTAATGTTTTCACTTATATTTCACATGAATCTTAATCTTTTTTAATGGTTAATGTAAATGACTCTTGTTCATAAAGCAACATACGTACATAAGTAAAAAAGTTATAGTCAAAGATGTCCAAAAGATGGAGTATAGTCAACCGACCATGAGTGCTGATACAGCTTATTATATTTGGCAATAACGAAACAATTAATTTCAAAATACATAATTGATATCAACGAACAAGTTATTTGAAATTGTGTTGCGTTTGAAGAGATGCGATACATGGACCTAATAAATAAGCCTAACCGTGGACCTACCGCATTATTAACTTGTACATTTGATAAATGTACAAGTTATTAATGCGGTAGGTCCACGGTTAGGCCTATTTATTAGGCCCATCTATCATTTTTGTTTCGAAAAACATGTAATGAGAGATTAAGTTGTTTGTCTTTTAGTGAAATTTTTGCCTACTATTACGACCCTTTACCGAAAAGTAGATTACGTAGTACTAAACTAATTACATGCAAATATATCGGAGTCGCTTTTACTTTTGTTTTTGTCTACATCATATTTTGTGTGATGAAACTACAATCAAATATTCAAATTTGTGACGCATGGATGTAGAAATGATACTAACACGTATGAAAGATTATTACACATAACAAAATCACGTAAAACTGACATTTCATAAACACGTTATATGGTTCAATCAAATAAAATCGTAAACATTACTTCAAGATACATGATTCCAGATAAAAGAACATCAAAGGTAACCAACTTAAACATAAAGGTATCCCTTTTGACACTGATCACAATTTATGGTACCAATATACACCTTTGTGCTCGCTGTCTTGATCTGGCTCGATGTACATGCATTCTTTAGCCTCTCTCCACATTGCTTTAAAGATTGGAGTCCTATCGATCTTATAATAATCACCCAAAACTGGTTTGATTGCGTCCCTCGCTTCCTTTGCATGATAATGTGGAATATAAGAGATCAAATGATGCAAGACGTGAGTGTGTGTAACGTCATGAAATACCCTATTCAAGAATCCAAAATCTCTATCGATGGTTGATAAAGCTCCTTTGATCCATTTCCATTCGGTGGAATCATAATGAGGCAACGAGAGATGAGTGTGGTGCAAATAAGTGATCAAAACAAAGAAAGCGTGCACTCCTATTACAGGAATACCATACATACACATTACCCAAGTGAATCCCTTTGCCGCTACAAGAAGCTTGAGTGCATACACAACACCAATAATACCAAGATCTGATAGCATAACCTGAATTCGTTCACGCTCAGTGAAAATAGGACTCAAAGGATCAAAGTGGTTGGCAAACCTTTCATATTTCTTGCCAGATACATTAGTTAAAAGATATAAAGGAAACCCTAGTGTTAAACGAAAAACCAAAGTGAACACTCGACCAGGTGGATTGTTAAGAACTTTCGAATAAATCATGACTTTGGACTTACGTTTAGGAATGTAAACTTCATCATTATCGAGTGAGTTTGTGTTGGCATGGTGACTTCGATGACTATATTTCCAAGAGAAATAAGGGGTAAAAAGAGCAGAATGAAGGATGAATCCAACAATGTCATCAACCAATTGGTATTCACTAAATGCATGGTGACCACATTCATGACCAATGACCCATAACCCGGTGAGGATGCTAGCTTGGCAAAACCAGTAAACCGGCCACGCTAAGTAAGCTAGAGGAGTAGGGAGAAGAGGAATGTAAGTGTTTGCTAAGAAGTAAAAAACGTACGTAACAATGAGATCATGAACAACATAATAAGATGAACGAATGACAGAACGCTCAAAGCAATGAGCAGGGATTGCTTTCTTTAGATCACTCAATGAGAACGGTGGATCAATCGGAACACGTTTGAGAATGCTATCTTTTGCTTCAACAGGCGAATCTGACATCCGGCCACTGGCTCCCATCTTTGAAACTAGGTGATTTTATCAACTGTAAATGTTTTAGTAATACAAGAACAAAAAACTTAACGAAGAGAGACCTTGAAAAGAATGTATATTTGTTTGTTGTCTTAGTGATACAACATGTTTGATATTTATAGTAAGGAGTAGTCATATCTGACGGCTTACTTAAAACTTATATATCTTTTATATAATAAAACAAAACCTCAAGTGGGGACTTTTCCATTTCAAAAAAACTAAACCATACCTTATTTAGTAATAATATTATTTAAAAAAAAAGATTATTTTCTTTAGGTAACATTTTATATTTATCCATAATACAAGTAGAAGATAAATACAAAAAATATAGATAAGAAGCAATTAACAATAGGATTAAAACTTTTAAATAATTATCTTTAATAATAAAAAGCTATAATTAAATATCATAAATCAAACAAAACAAATATTAAATTATTTGTTTTTTAATAAATAAAAATATATGATTCAAAAAAATTTTTAAAAAAACTCGCGCGTGCGTGGGTATTATAACTAGTCTGCAAATACAATATATTGGCTACGAAACTTCTATGTTACTGTTTTATCTTATTTAAATAAGTCATTATACGTATCAAAGGATAATATCCAAACACATAACCTTTATTTGAGCGCATATAACCTAACTCATCAACTTTAGCACTAAACCTCTATGATTTTACTCGTTTTTTAGTTTATCTTTTAATTAAGTTTGTTCGACATTTTTAAACATGTGGTCCACGTGGAAGTGGCTTACTGAATTAGGATAATATATAAAAGTTTGTAACTAGCAATTATGTATGTATGGGCAGTATTTAGTCTTTCATATTTTATTGTGTTTTGCAACCACCGGGTTTCTGTCTTCTTCTGCAAACCACTTGAAAAGACTGGAGTTGTTGTAGGGGCGGCAAGCAAGAGGTTAACATGCATTCTTGATAGTTGATACTCACAACTCACTCTTGAGTCACGTTTGGTAGGCCAAAAAGTCACATGTTATATGTTAGATATAATGTAATCATATGTAAGTTAGTAACCATACGATAATACTCTACACGAAACAATTGGATTACTTTTAAGCTTATGACATTCATATTCATGCAACAATATAGATAACTGATAATTAATGATGATCGATCTAGATGTTTTCAGTTTCACCCCGAGAACAATTTGTCAAAAAGGTGATGTTCTTGTTAGCGGCACACTGAGGTGAGGAGGGTATCCGCCCGCTTCGGGAAACATGACCATATAATGCTTTGCAAATACACTCTTGCATAACCAGGTTACACACATAAATTAAGGCCGGCATCAAACTTATTTTTCAAAGGATTTCGACTTGGATCTCTGCGGAAAATCTGAAGGCTTTACTTAAACCTCTGGAGTTATTAGAGTTGCACGCATTCCAATAACATAAACTAAACAATCAAAAATTTCTAAACCTAAACAAGATGGAAATTTTGTATTCTTTAAATGAATAATACTAAATTAGATCTTACGATTTGTATATACAAAAGCTTCATATTACATTATTCATTGTTATAGAAAAATTGACTTAGTGACAGACTCAAGTAACACAAAAAGGTGTCTCTCTAAATCTAATTTTCTAGCGACACTTTTAAAATGTGTTAAAATTTTGAGATTTAATGATATTTTTTCTGAAAATAAATACGTGTATAGGCAAAACAAAAATTAAGAAATATATCTACTTTACTTTTACCTACACTTTTTATTAGGGACACTTTTGTTGACACATTTGGACCCTAGTGACGTTTTTTTAACTTTAAGTAACATTTTTTTTTTATCTCACTGGCAATATTTTTGTAATGTTATACAAATTGTTTACCTACACCAATATCATTGCCCCAAATCTAAATATAGTTCAAATGAACAAATAGAGTACCATTTTTATTATTGGAGTTACGTATGGGTATATTATGTTCAATCCCATGATTCTTGCATATACATGTCACATGATTTTGGCCAACCAAATTAGACTCAAGTGTGAGTATGAGCTATCAAGAATGCTAACCTCTTCCTTTAGGATGCCCACGTACAACATCTTCCAAGTGACTTGCTGAAGTGAAGACAAAATCTAAGCTGTTGCTGACAATATATAGAATATGTATATCAAGACTACATAGAGTCCAAACTATTACATATAATTAGTCATTTTCACATGTGTAAATAGCAAACTAATTTACTCGCCATTGAAAAATAAAAATAAAAATATAGCAAACCAATTTGAAATTCCATAAAACTAGATTGTCTTGATATACTATTCACTAATCACTATTTTATTTTACTGTTCTTAAGCAGGGGCTTTTTTCGAATAAGGGCCTATTTATTTAGTAGGGTTCTTTTTATAATCTCGTCCACGTATGAAGCAAACTCAGAACCAGCCTGAGTTTCAAGCGTGCAAGTGTTTAATGCTAAAATTACTGACTTGATTTAATATGTGATGAAACAAAGGGTTATGTACGTGCAGTGCATGAATATTTGTGAAATATGATATGTACATTGAATAATTTGTTGAAAACGAATCAAAATTAGCAATGCTACAACAACAAAAAAATATCCTCCAAAACATTTACAAAATGAGTTGTCATGGTTTATTGGTGAATTTTGTTATAGTTTCTTTTTCTATTCTTTGATTAAGCCAACCAAATTATGACAACTTATTTTGTGGATATTTTTGTGGATACTTTTTTGTGATTGTATCATTGCTCAATGGAAATAGCACATAAATTTCGTACCCTGAAACATGGACTTTCTGAGTGTATATGGAAGAATATATATAATTAAACGTTAGCCGTCACCTTTGACCACTCCTAATTAACTACAGTATAAATATCAAATTTATGGTATCACAAAGATACCGCACATACATTCCTTGAGCATTATACATGTTCTTACACTGCTAAATGTTTACAAATTATAAATCAAATTTCAAGTATGGGAGCAGGTGGCCGGATGTTAGATTCATTTGATCAAGCAAAAGATGGCATTCTCAAACGTGTCCCGATTGATCCACCGTTCTCATTGAGTGATCTAAAGAAAGCAATCCCAGCCCATTGCTTTGAGCGTTCTATCGTTCGTTCATCTTATTATGTTGTTCATGATCTCATTGTTACGTACATTTTTTATTTTTTAGCAAACACCTATATTCCTCTTCTTCCTACACCTCTAGCTTACTTAGCATGGCTGGTTTACTGGTTTTGCCAAGCTAGCATCCTCACCGGGTTATGGGTCATTGGTCATGAATGTGGTCACCATGCATTTAGTGAATATCAATTGGTTGATGACATTGTTGGATTCATCATTCATTCTGCACTTTTTACCCCTTATTTCTCTTGGAAATATAGTCATCGAAGTCACCATGCCAACACAAACTCACTCGATAATGATGAAGTTTACATTCCTAAACGCAAGTCCAAAGTCATGATTTATTCGAAAGTTCTTAACAATCCGCCTGGTCGAGTGTTCACTTTGGTTTTTCGTTTAACACTAGGGTTTCCTTTATATCTTTTAACTAATGTCTCCGGCAAGAAATATGAAAGGTTTGCCAACCACTTTGATCCTTTGAGTCCTATTTTCACTGAGCGTGAACGAATTCAAGTTATGCTTTCGGATCTTGGTATTATTGCTGTTGTTTATGCGCTTAAGCTTCTTGTCACGGCAAAAGGATTCACTTGGGTAATGTGTATGTATGGTATCCCCGTGATAGGAGTGCACACTTTCTTTGTTTTGATCACTTATTTGCACCACACTCATCTCTCGTTGCCTCATTATGATTCGACCGAATGGAAATGGATCAAGGGAGCTTTATCAACGATCGATAGAGATTTTGGATTCCTGAATAGGGTATTTCATGACGTTACACACACTCACGTCTTGCATCATTTGATCTCTTATATTCCACATTATCATGCAAAGGAAGCGAGAGACGCAATCAAACCAGTTTTGGGTGATTATTATAAGATCGATAGGACTCCAATCTTTAAAGCAATGTGGAGAGAGGCTAAAGAATGCATGTACATCGAGCCAGATCAGGACAGCGAGCACAAAGGTGTATATTGGTACCATAAATTGTGATCAGTGTCAAAAGATTATTGTACTTTAAAGTTCCTTGATTTGAAATTGTTCATCTTGAAGTAAAGTTTATGGTTGGCACTTGACTGAACGATGCTAAAAAACAGAAGAAAGATTATTATGTGAATTCTTTTTTCTGATATAATATCTCGTATGTTGCTTACGCATCTGATTCCACATGCTTTTAGCAATAGCAAACATGTTTATAAACATACATTTATAGCTTGTCTTAGGGAATGCATCAAAAAGGCTAAAAATTTACAGTGCTAAAGTTATTTACGCATAGTTTTAAGTTTTAACCGAAGATTGTATCTAGAATATTGTTGATCTATTGTTTTTAACTTCGAGAAACCAAACTGTGTCGTGTTGCAACACGACACTGGAACCGTATACATATGCATAAAACAGTTAACGATTGGAGCTGTTTTCTTTTGAGGTCCGACATATTGATGCCAATACGTCATCAGGTAGACAAGATAAAATAACACTTTATATATTTCTCCGTTTTTTCTTATCTTGATTGACAATATGATATATATAAGGGTAAAGGCTCAATTTCATGTAATTTACTTTTTCAGATTTACCGAAACACGTAACATACTTTATTAATTGTTAGTATCGTTAAAATATTTTTTAAATACTTGTCAATATCGCTAACTTTTCATGTGATTTTACTAAAATACCCTTCAAGAACAATTTCAAATGCGAAAAACATAAAGGTATTTTAGTCAAAATTAACTGGTTAAACCACTCATATTAGCGATATTGACAAGTGTTTGAAAGTATTTTATTGATACTCAAAATTAATTAAGTATGTTGCGTATTTCGATAAATATGAAAAAGTAAATTACACGAGTTCAGCCTTCACCCTATATATAAAGCTTGGCATGATATCTTGTATATGAACTACGGGATTAACAAAAGTCATGAAACACGAACTTGTATTAGCATAATATCAATGACACCACTTAGGTTAACACGAAACTTACACATAAAATTTACATAAAGTAATATGAAATCAAATATGATCTTTAACTTGCATACATGAAATCATAACACAAAGTATATCATAACATGAGCATGAATTACGGGTTTATAACTCTCATACTTGCTTTTACATTGCATTACTCACCTTATTGAGACGCTAATGAACTTTCTGAAATCCCAAAGGCACTCGAGTAACTTCTTGCACCTATTTTTCATAACATGAACGTGTGGTTTACTTAGAACATGCATGCTACAGTCTTTCTTCTTTTCATAAAGAGAACTGTAGTTCCATGGGGAACTATTCGAAAAAATAAGACTTTTATCAAGAAGTTCTTACAATTGTTCAATCAGCTCCGGCATTTTAGATGGAGGAATAGGGAGTCTTGGCTAAAAGAGTACTCCCTGATATATTATCAATACAAAAATCGACTTGTCTGTCAGGCGAAAAGCCTAAAAATTCATTTGAGAATATATCAGGAAATTCATGAACGACTGGAATATTTTCGAGGTTTAGAACATTCTTCTGGAAGTCAATCATATGAGCTAGATAGGCTTAACAGCTACGTGCCCAATGTATTTATTTATTTGCTCTAGCATAAATTCATAATGTTAGGGAACTTTTCTTGCGTTCACCGTAAATAAACACTTCTCACCTACTTAGAAACTTAGTACGGATTAACTGGTTTTGTAGCGATAGAACCTCATTCTCAACAAGCCAATCCATTCTGATTACTACATCAGATATTTCTTGGACGGGAGGATTATATCGACTTGAATTCTCCTATTACGATTTCTATTTCACAATTCTCGAGGGCCTGAGTCACATGCAAAGTTTTTCCACAACTATACCTACATTAAAGGGAAGCTTGAGTTGACGAGTAGAGTAGTACGGTCTTGACTGAATAGTTCTAATATGAATGATCAATTTCCATCCGAATCGAGTAACACACGAGCAGGTATTAAGTTCACAAGGAAGGTACCTGTCACAACCTCGTGTGATTTATTTACTCTCTCAACTGACCTAAGGAATACGACGCAAAAGTATTGAATAATTGAATGTTTAGGAACTCTTGAAAAATTTGATGCTGACGGTGCTCCTTTTTCTTTCAATATGTCCTGGATGATGACAAGCCCAGACAGAAAAGGTTTTTATAAATTCATGAACTGACTAATAGGTCTGATTCAGGATAGAAAGGTCCCGATGTATTTTCTGATTTCTGATATAGGAGGTAAATGTTATTTAAAGAGTTTCTCAAGCTCATTTGAGGATATGCCACTAAATTTGTGTTAGAAAAGCAACTTAAACTTTAAAGGTTATTTGGTAAATTTGATAAATTGTGTGACTTGTCCTACAAGTTTTGCTATTTGAGTTTAGAATTAGGAAACTTTTTATGAGGATATCACTATCATTCACACTATAAATACCTATATCAGGTATTTCACAGGTAAATTTTTGCTTTATATGTGCATTCACTACTTGCATGACTCTCTAGACCTGCCCACGTATCTACACAAGCCAAATATCTCTACACTCACACCCCATAAACTCCTGGTATGTCAAGCATAAGATCACAGCACTACCACAATAAGTAATCTATCAATCTAACTCACTAAACTCATCACAAAATCTTAATAAACCCTAATCAAACCCTAATTAGACCTATGTGTTTACAAAACCCTAAATGCTTATCTAAACTAGTTTGGAAGTGTTCAAGGCTTATGTATGAGTTACCTTAGGAACAATAGGATATCTTAGCACCCTTAGACTCTAGTACAACCTCTTAGAGCTTAGGTACAAGTCTCTTAAGCACAAAACCATAACTAGGTTTTAACTTCCCGGAAACTAGGTTAAACCTTCCCAAATCTCTACCATAAGCTACCACCACTTAGTATAAGCTTATTAGGACTTAGTCTTAGTCACTAAACACTCATAGGACCCTAATCTAGACACTAAACCCTAAGCTAGACCCTAATCTCTCACTAAGCAAAATTAGGTTGTAACTAAACGTAACTTAACCCTAACCTAAACTTAAACACCTCAAGCACCTCAACTAAGTATCCTAGCACCCTAGCACCTCTAAGCACCCTACCTAGTAGCTCTCAAGTTGCTTAAAAGTAGGTGGATCACCTACTTGTGGCCTTGTTGAGCCGCAACACCACCACAACCACACACACCATCCTAGACCTCCATAGCTTCCATGAGTCATTGTAGTAGTTTGTATTAGTCACCACTAGCTGTGTCTAGTCATCTCCCCCCCCCCTCGCCACTTCATCATTCCCTTTTCTTGGCCACCAAGGCTAACGAGCCTATATAAGGCCTCGCTACCCTACTCATTCCCAAACCACACCACCACTCTTCTCCAACTTAAAATTTACTTGAGCCTTAGAAGTCCTAGGAGTCGAGCTAACCAATTCTTGAAGCCCTATCAAGTTCATTTTGTCGAGTAAACCTTAGAAAACCCTAGGAACCCCATGTTAAGCCTTCCTTGGTCACGTAGGTCTTATATCTTGTTCTGATAGCCTTATTACAGTACTAGGTTAGTATTAGGATGCCTTAGAACCCTTGGATAAGCCTTGATCATTATCTTTTAGGACTTTTCATTTTAAAACCCTAAAACTAGGTTAATTAATGTTTACATGCTATAAGCCCTTTTCATAAGCTATAATCTAATCTAGGTAACTTAGATAAGCTAATATTAGTTAACTATAAGCTAGGAAACCTTTTTGTTTCATAAAAATATAATATGCATGGAAATAGGACTAGTTTTGCAAAGTTTTCCATGCATAGGGGTATATATGGTAACTTTCTGAAAATATTAAGTCTAGGGATTATTTTTGACATTTCTTAGAAGTTATAAGTATTGACCCTTTTTGCAAAATTATATAACCTTAGGATAAAAAGTAAAATAGTTATAAACTTATAAACACTAGTTTTGCAAAAGTTATAAAGTTAAGGGTATAAATGGTAAATTCTGAAAACTTATAAGTCCAAGGGTCATTTCTGTCATTTTCCTAAAATATACAAGTATAAGGACTAATTGTGTCAAGTCTAGATAGTTAATAATACTAGGGAGCTTCATGCGAGGATTATATACTTCTGAATTATGATGGCTAGAACGGTATTATGTTTAATAACATAATACAATACTAGGGAGCTTCATGTGAGGAGTATGTAATTCTGGATTATGATGGCCCGAACGGTGTTATGTTATATCTATAACTTAGAAACCCTAAGAATGATTACTTGAGAAACTTAAACAAAACAACTAAGAGCTTGACATACACCCACACCTATAACAAACACCAGGATACGTGAGTAAGGCAGCTAGTCTCCGGGTCACTTTTGACATCAATCAGATTTCCCTAAACCCAGGTGAGTTTTCATAGCCTCACTTTTAAATGCTTTACAACCCTGTGAGGGGGATACATGCTTGAAATCGAATACAAGTCTTTTTCTTTTGTTGTTGCACGAGTAAACTACTTGCCACCACTATATAACTAAATTCATAAATCTAATCACTTGCGAGTGAACGCGAATATAATTGATAGATCTATTGGAGTTTGACAACTCCCGTTGGTACTACCTCTCTCTGGAGGGTACTAATAAGTATTATATTTGAACCATTTGAAGGATTAACTTTGGCATGTTATCCTTCCCGTCCCATCATGGTAGGGTCTGCAGTGCCCCATGATCTGGACTGTTAACGTGTGGGTTCATGAGCTTAGTGCAACATACCCACTCTTGATAATTGTACATGCATTACAATTATCACAAACTCTACACTTTCCACGAAGGGTGTAACAACTGAACCCTGTGGAACTTGTATTCACTAACACCTTAAACCTATGACTCTCACTCAACGCCTAGTGTTGACTTTTTAAGCATGTATCCTAGGTATATGACTGCTACGGATCTATGGCATGGAACGACACTGAACTAGGAGGACTTTCAACTCTGTTATCATTCAAATACTATTACACACTTAGATTTAAGGGACCTCTTCTTAATAAAACTTCTGATATTTTAATGAATTATAACATATTTATAAAAACGTCTCTTTTTGAGTCATTTTCTATTACTGTAACTGTGATTCCATGAAGTAATACCCCAACCCTAAATCCACTGCGAACTATGAACATTAGGGTGTTACATTTTTGAATTGGAATTTGGTACAGTCGAATTGGAATTTTGTATTTGGTATCTTTGAATTTGGTTTTGTATTTGTTTTGGTAATTTGGAATAAAGCATCTGCTTCGTTTGTTTGTTTTTGTTATTTGTTTCATCTTTGATTACCAACAAGTGGTATCAGAGTCACAGGTTGAAGATGAAGAAGAAGAAAAGAAAAGAAAAAGATCGTTTGGTTTTGGGTTTGTTTCGTTCATTTCTGGTCTTAGTTTGACGAATCGTTGTGAAGCTATTTTGGTTTGTGAAGTTTGATTGGTTCTTTTGTCTTTTTGGATCATTTTTGAACTTGCCATTAGTTTGGATTTTTTGGTTAATAATGGGCCATTAGATTTTAGGCACATTGGTGACTTTTGGTGTTGTTTGAACTATGAATTTTTGTTTGAGTGGGACGATTTGGTCTTGGGTTGTTTAGAAATAACTGGGTCTATATCTGGAATTTTAGATACAACTTGTTTCGGGTCTCATAGTTTTTGTTCTTTTGGTATTCGCTGGGAAGTTGTATTTGATCAACAAACATGTATTTTTTGGTTTTGATGATTTTGGTATTTGCTTATTTTGAATTTGAACCGTAATTCTTATTACGTAACTGGGTCATTAGAATTATTATCCGTATCATATTTGGGGCTTTTGAATTATTATTGTTCGTTCGTCAAGTTATTTATTAATTTGAATTTGTTTGATACTTGGATAATAAGTTTGAAGTTGGACCGTAATACTTATAGAAATAAGTGGGTCATAAGAACTTGAATTTGATATTTGGAATTTGAATATCGATTGGGTGTTTGAAGACTTGGTTATAACCAGGTCGTTTGAATTTTGTTCGACCATTTGGAATTTGTTTGATCATTGGGTATTTGTTGGTTTGAAAAAGTTTAGGACTTTCATTTGTCGGGCTTTTGAAGTTGGTTGCCTGAATTTGATTGTCTTTGTTGAAGATCGTTTTTGTTTGTTGGTCGATCGTTTTGAATTTTTCGGTTAGCGTTTGATTGTTTGTTTTGAAGTTATCGATATTTGCTTTGGATCGAATTTTTTTGGATTGATTTTTGGGAATCGATCATTTGATTTGAATTTGGCTGGTAAGTCTAGCGTTTGGAACTTTAATTTTTATTTGTAGCAGATGGAGGAGTTTAAGTCACGGTGGAGATTGTTAGAAAAGTAACTTAAACTTTAAGGGTTGCTTGGTAAATTTGGTAAATTCTGTGACTTGTCCTTCAAGTTTTGGTATTTGAGTGTGTTTATAATTAGGAAACTTTTTATGACGGTTTGTTTAGTCTATAAATAGGGATCACTAGCATTAAGATTATTTGTACATTTGGAATTAGATTTTGGTACCTTCTGAATTAGAAGTTAGTACTTTTTGAATTGGAATTTGGTACCTTCGAATTGGAATTTTGTATTTGGTATCTTTGAATTTGGTTTTGTATTTGTTTTAGTAATTTGGAATAGAGCTTCTGCTTCGTTTGTTTGATTTTGTTTGTTTGTTTCAATCTTTTGATTAACAACAATTTGGACAATGTGATACGCCGTATTTCTTAACCTAACTCCTATGAGGCCAGGTGTAACACCCCAAACCGGATAAGGACCAAAACCAACTTCTAAAAGAAATGAAATAGTCAAACATAAATCTGAAATAAAATCCAAGAATACTAAGGTAGGGTTGGTCCACTAAAAAGCTCCTACTCTCATCACTCAATCCCAGCCTCCAACTTGATACCTGCCGCATGGAAAAGAAAATGCGGCTGAGCTAACGCTCAGTGAACAGATATAAACATATGAAAGATAACTGAACACAAACGAATAAATAAAAAATCCAATGAGAACCTGCCGAGATACAATGTCATAAAGAATATAAAAGGGTCATATGAGAATGAAAGCCAGAGAATACTACATAAATGGTAAATGTGATAGTAACGGATGTTGCTCAAGTACCAAAACATTTCATTCAAACATTTCATTTCACATTTCATTATACCGTCAATTCCTTTATTGTACATAGAGGGGAGACCTCTCAAGTACCAAATGGAGCAGCTAACTCCCAGAAGTGAAATGGCGTACATGGCACGCACAACCAATCACTAATCATTTCAGAACAGAACATTATGCCTAGGATGCATCCATACGCTTCCCTGCAAAACAGATTAGCACATACCCTAGCTCAAGGCTAGCATACATACTCAGATAATGGCCACATATACAGATAAGGGAAACGCCGTGGATCAATCACACCTCCACAGAAAGTGTCATGCCATTGGTGCCTCAATGACATGGCGATGTTACCTCCATCGCTAGGGATAGTACCTTGAGCAATGGGTCAAATCAAATGGATTGAAACAAAGGGTCATAACAAAGAGGTCATATCAGATGGATCATAACAGAAAGATCATATCAATGGTTCATATCGAAGGTTCATATCAAAATAAACGAATCAGAGTCAATGAATACGAATCATGAGAAACAAATAATTAAACAAACGAACCAGCCGATAATGATATACAGAAAAGTGGTATCTAGAATATCCGTACCAATACGAAATGCAAATGAAAGAATCTTTAAAAGGAAGACTGAATATCCGTACCAATACAAAATGAAAATAAAATAATGTCTAAAAGTAAGAGAATATCCGTACCTTAATGGAATGAACAGAAAGCAAACGAATCAATGGACGTTACGTTTTCTTCAACGAATCTACACAGATTAGGGTTCCAAATACATATTTAGTGGGTTTCTATATTTAGTCCACTTAGGGTTTTAAAAACATATTAAACGCCATTTAATGATCACATACGGTTACAAATACATATTAAATGTCATTAGGTTTAGGGTTTCAAATACATTCAATGTCATTAAGTTTATTTAACCGAAACATACCCGTTATTATTATGTCAAAATAATATAAATCACGTTAGCCCGATATTTTAATAACCGAAAATATTAATGCGAGTTAAATATACAAAATAATACTTAACACATTTATTTTAGTGGGCTATAGCCTAAATTCAAAACCAATGTAGCCTTTCCTTGTCTTGACTAAACTGAATCAAACGCACCCTCTGTTATTTTTAATTCGAAACAAGATTCAAAACAGAACCAAAAGAAACTTAGGATACATGCATGCATTCTACTCTTTGTAACTATTATAGGATCTAATCAAAACAGATTTCTAGTAATAGAAATAAAACAAGGGTCGATCATGATAAATAAAACAAAGACGAAACTAGGGTCGAACGGTACATGGTTCGACATACCGCAACACCCACAAGATGGAATAATTTTTAAAAGGGTCGAGTAATATATATGCATGGTCGATCAACACGTCTTGGTCGTGGAAACATAAAAGGTGCAGTCAAGATCGATTACATTACGGGTTCAGGTTATGGTCGAACAAACCGAGAGAAAACAAGGTTCGAATACATTTTTAACACGTACCCATACACTATATTTGGTTTCGATCAAAAGAACGAAAGGTTTTAACAAAAGTAGCCAAGGTCGAAACAACAACATGGGTCGATAAGGTTCAGTTTAGTCGAGTATTAAAATATTTGGGTCGATCGGTTCAAAAATCTAAAAGGGTCGATCACATCAGTTTGGTCGAACACAAAAGGGACAACAGATTCGTGATGTATTAAGGCTTAAAAATGTCGAACAAGAACAGAGAAAAAATAACGAAAGGGCCGTTGAATACCTTGGTGTCGAGCAATTAAGAGGGATGAATCAAGATTGTGAAAAATTCCCACACTCTTGGTTCAATTAAAGAAGCAGCAGCAATACAGAAAAATAGTATCGTTTGTTTTGTTGTTGGTGTTGTCGAATGGAAGTAATACAAAAGATGCAGGTTCGGTTTTATGTTCACACAAGGGAGCGTCTAAATCAATTATGATACCGTTATACACTTTTAAGTGGGCTTTTAATTTCATTAATAGCTTTTAAATTGGGCTTTTAAAAATAATAAAGGGGGTATTCGGTTATGAAAGGTTACATATAGGACTCATTATACTCATAGAGTTTAAAAAGGTGCCGAGTGAATGGTTCAAAAGGAGTAAAAAAAAATAGTTAAACATTCCGTTATTGCATTTAAAAAAAATGGGTTGATTTAAATACGTTTTTAAAAGCTTTTAAATGGACCGAATGTTGTAAAGTTAAATTTATAAATTTAATTATCTTGTATTTGCAAAAGTATATATTATAGATATAGTTTGTAGGTATTTACACATTTGGCACAACAGTTTTTAAAATTCAAATTTATCCGTAATTTTAGGTTCCTGATTTTTAGGGTTTTACACCAGGGATATAAACGTTATCATGTTTTGAAATATCTTATGAGTTAAAGTGGGGATTTCCTAATATTCTTATACTGACTGATTCCTGACCTAGCAACATAAATTTGGCTCATCCGACCTATCTACGATTCTTTTAAGTCATTACTAGAACTTTCAAATTTAAACACATGAAATAAGGAGTTGTGAGTTCCCTAGAATAATGAAAATAGGCTATATTCAATCATATGCCTCTATAATTCATCATACGTCAATCCTCAAGAATGACACAATGTCGATGAGTCCCTGTTATCTGATGCGATTATTATTATGTTGGCCAAGCGTCATAATAATTACATCAGATAATCAAGTCCTCATCGTTACAAAATCAAACTTAATTCATAAATCTAAGTTTGTAATCATGCACATGCTTGCTTGTGTCCTGAAATGCATTCATAATAAAATGCCATGTTGAATCATGTATAATACTTGTTAGATCGTTGTAGCTCGAGGTTGTTTAGACCTCATATTATCTAGGACACACAATAATAATGATAATATATATGCAGCGGAATTAAAACAAATCAAACGTTATTGACACAAGGTTTTTGCCAATCACCTCTAAATCTATTCGATCACAATAGAACTTGTTATCTACCTATAACGAGGATCAAAGACGCCTCTGACCTTGGAGGATACGAACTAACTCAAGTCTAGGCGTTTACATAAACCCTACGCCCTAGACCACACACACTTTTACTAGTCGACTACATGTTTTCTGTGTACATTAAACCTACTGACCCATGTCCTCTTTATATACTAGAGGATTAGGGTTTACAAGAAAAACAATTATATTACAATTAGGAAACTAAATATTCTTCTAAAATCTTCAAAAATCTCCATCTTTTTTTAGTTTCCTTCTTGTAACTTTAAGTCCCTTTGTTTCATTCTTTTATTTATTTTGTCTCATCAAATCAAGAATCCCAACAATACCGTATGCCTTCTGCGCTAATGTGCATAAGAAATCAAATGCAACACTGAAACATGTATAATTATACTTGCTTTCTATCTTAAAAAATAGCTGAATTTAATTGCATAAGCGGAAACGTGCAACATACTACTGTTCATATAGAGTCTCGGTTTAAGTCTAAGTAGACAACTAATGGTAGATACTTAGATCTCTTAAACCACAAATCTGTTACCAATTTGAAACATCTGTAATTTTTTTATTTTTTAAATTTGAAGCCATATGTCGTATGGAGAAAGTCCATACGCCATATGGAGTCTCATACACCGTATAGGTTAATCCCATACACCGTATGGACTTGAACTAGTTTTCTGCTCTTAGAAAATATGTATAAGAGCCTTTAAACCATTTTTGAAACTCATACAACCTGAACAAAACTTGAATTACATTAATAAGTAAACCAAACTGATACACAAATATTTCATACATGATTAGACCCATGACATTCGAAAACAGGTAAAATTAGCCTTATGCCAAACACCCTTTTTTTACTACATATCATAAAACGTTCTACATAAACATGTACATTTGTGGAAGATATTTGACATGACTCAAAATACAAACTGCGCGTGACTATTCATATCAAGAGGATGGTTAGAGAATGCCCATTACCACTCGATCACTACCACTAGCTAACCTGATAATTCCTTCCCTTTAATCTTAACATCGTTGATCACCTATAAGGAACATGAAACGAAGCAATGGTAAGCATAAAGCTTAGGGAGTAAACGAAGCATAAACTGAAAACATGAGACAATAAACATGTACTAGCTTTGCTTCCATCAAACATGGGTCGTAACATGATCGTGAGTGCTAATTAAGCATATTCACTCAATGTAGGATGCCATGAATACTTTACCCCACAAAGGATGTGATAATTTCATTAAACTCATATCCACGAAAGATCATAAGTACTACTCAAGATCAGGTACTCCAGAAGGGACATCATGAGTTCCATTTACGGAACATAAATGCTATTTTAGCAATGATACTCCACATAGGACGTCATGAATGCATTAAGCATATAACATGGAATATGACCTCATTGTCATCATGAAACATGATATAAGACCACACGGGTCAACACGAACATTTGCCATGAAAGTATGCCAACTCGGGTCAACATGATTACTTGATTTTTATATTATGACCACTTAGGCCAACATGATTACTTGACTTGAAAATAAAACCACTCAGGTCAATATGATTACGTGACTTCCATATTTGACCACTCGGGTCAAAATGATTACTTTACTTGCATATATGCCTATCGGGTCAACATGATTACATGAATTGCATATATGATCACTCGGGTCAAAATGATTACGTGACTTGCATACGGAAGGGTTTGTGTGAAAACAACACAACAACTTTCACAATTGCCTTCACGAAAATCCTGAAGGATCACACTGGTGCACACTAAACAGTGCATGCAAGCAGAAATAAGAAAAGAGTTACGAAATGAATTGAAAATGAAATAAAAATAAAAAGGAAATGAATATATGGAGTAGTTTCATTCGAGAGTTAAATGGTAATTACCCAAAGTATAATATTCATCCAATATTAAGGGGTATTAAGGATGATGTCCTGAAGGTGTGCATCAATTAACAATCTGCAACTTTGCAGGAATAATGACGTCCGAGATGTGCATTAAGATAACAACCTTTTGTGATATAAATTTTTATAAAACATTTAAATTTCTGGCATATAACTATTTTTTGCTCTACATAACTTATCCTTTAGATGACTATTTTAAGAGTCATCAGAAAATATAGGATATTAAAACTTTGAAAGGATTTTATCTATTTCCTAAAACCGTTTTTTCCTAAGAAATCTATATTTTTGCAAGTTTTTGAATAAACTTAAGGCAATCCCAAAAGTGTCTACGAGTAGTGAACAATCTATCTAGTTTGATAATAAAGGATCATACTTTATGGGTTCTTTTATAAGAACTGGTGAAGTGAAAGGAAATGTTTTACATGAGCTTCAAAGCTCAATATGAGAGACTTAAATGCAATCTATCTAAGATAGAAGTTCAAAGATAAATATGGACTTTGATTCAATCCATCCTGCATGGAAGTTCAAAGTCACAAGAATATTTGGTTTAGTAAATCTATGAGAGGATAGATTTGATAAAAGATAGAAAAGTCATCAAATGACTAGGAAAACATTTCTACCAAAATCTAAGAACATAGAATTTCTTATACTTTAAGATATTGCCTACCTCGAGTCTTGATGGTATCAAGGCGTGTCTTGATGAAATCAAGGCATATACCCCACGTGTAATACAATTAAATATCATGGATATTTAAGAGGAAGATTCTTATAATAAAGAAATATTTGAAAGATAGTATTTCAAGAAATCTAAAGATTAAGTAAAGCTCATATGCTAACGAATAACATCCAGGATCTATAAATCAAACTTGAAAAGGGCTTAAGTTTGTAGATCGTGAGTAAAATCTCGTAGCTGCTTTGGAATGTTCAGGTAAAGCTGGAAGATGCTTTATAGATGGAACAAGTAACCCAGATTAGCACAAGTTAAACTATGATCAAAATTAATGTGCTTAAACCAAAAAGTCAAGACGAGTTCAACTCAGATTTGAGCAACGGAAGCAAGAGCATGTTATAAATTAATTTTAGATTGTTTAACTAAAGAATACAAAGCATGACAGTAACTGTAGATGTGGCATAATCTAGAGAAAAATTTAGTATTGCAAGATTTAAGCAAGGTAGGTTGGCACGATCGGGTATGTTGATCTTGAGTTGTTACGAACAAATAAAGAAGCTACGTGACTTAAAGGATTTGAATTCCAGGATTTTAAATCATGAAACGCACAACTAGATCGTGGTTTCAAGGGGCTTGTAATGAATTTCTCAGGGACTTAGGAGAATCAGTAACAAGGAGTCATGGTTCTTATTTGCTGAGATAATCCCATTATACCCTAATCCCAGTAGACTAAAGTGAATCGTTGAACACTAAGCCGNAGAGCATGTTATAAATTAATTTTAGATTGTTTAACTAAAGAATACAAAGCATGACAGTAACTGTAGATGTGGCATAATCTAGAGAAAAATTTAGTATTGCAAGATTTAAGCAAGGTAGGTTGGCACGATCGGGTATGTTGATCTTGAGTTGTTACGAACAAATAAAGAAGCTACGTGACTTAAAGGATTTGAATTCCAGGATTTTAAATCATGAAACGCACAACTAGATCGTGGTTTCAAGGGGCTTGTAATGAATTTCTCAGGGACTTAGGAGAATCAGTAACAAGGAGTCATGGTTCTTATTTGCTGAGATAATCCAATTATACCCTAATCCCAGTAGACTGAAGTGAATCGTTGAACACTAAGCCGAGTTTGACGCGATTTAGCTAAGTCCATCATCCAGTAAGACTAAATCGCTCTCTTAGGTTCATGAACAGTAAGACAATGACAATCAATGAGATTGGAAGTGAGGCTCTATGGTCATTCAGGGAAGGATTGTCAAAAATACTTGANATGAAACCGAACCTTAACATAGATATTGTGCCCCGAGAAGGTAAAAATTGCCATTTACCCCATTTCTCAATATTATATGTCCGTAACCCGAACAGGCTTGTTAAGCCAAATATGCATATTTATAATACTAGTGTTTACTACTCAAGTAATCAACGGTTCATGATAGGGACTTAATTGGGAAGACGCATTCAATATCTATAATCATATAATCGGGTCCAGCATACCAAAAACTACTTGTATTCAATTTGTAAAAACTAGCATGTATCCCCCTCGCGAGGTTTATAAAACATTTAAGTAAGTAATGCGAGGCTATAAACTCACCTTAAGTAGTGGAGTGAAAGAGCACGAATAAAGAAACGTGTCTAAGTGAATGCTAATTTAATAAGAGATTGAATGCACATTATTATACTTGATTCATACAGCCAAGGGATTATACTAAGGGTTTTCACAAGTCATATGTTCATGGTTCCCAAAATTAGCAAGTTCCCGAGTTGTTTTACCCAACACATTTTCTTAGTTTTACCAGTGGCTGAAAACTTTCCCCGACTTCCCAAAATCACTACATGCAAACCGTATGTCCAAATTTTAAGTTCTTTATATCCATAGTTTCCTTTAAGTCCCTAGTGTATTGTAAAAATAAGTTTACTCAAAAATTTGCAGGTCTAACCACTTTTTATAAATTTTCTTTACTGACCTGTCCTAAAGAAAAGTGTGACTGAATTTTACGGCTTACCGTATTGGCCGTCATTTAAAATCTAAAGGTCCTATGAAGGTGAGGCCAATTGGAGGTGATAGCTCTATTTGTCTAGTATAGGTTACATATTTAGTTTTCAAAAAGTTATGGAGCAAAACTTGGTTTAACCCCCGTTTGCCAACAGCATACAGAATCTGACCCTTTTTAGCATAAAATTCATAGTTTAATCATCCTAACACTTCTAATGATGAGACTTTCTGATAAATGACCCTGAGACATACATCTACGTCTTTATTATTTTTACTAATTTTATAAAGCCACGTTTCATTCTAAAACCATTAAATAATCACAGCCTATAATTTCAGCAATCACAAATCAACCCTAACCTAAACATAACTTATCCCAAACACAATCACCCTTAACCTATGGTCCTAATGAATCAAGTATAACATGCTTATCATAA
>LBNU01012663.1:14161-47710 GCA_014162995.1 Artemisia annua | reverse complement strand
AGGTTGTGTATAAGACGATAATTGTTATGAACGACGGAAGAGTAGTGTTTAGTTGTGACAAATCTTGTCAAAAGTTAATTTGTGGAGTTTGTAGAAAGTTCATTGTAAAACCTTAATTTTGTTAATCCGAGTAGCTTATGATGTGCTAGTGAACAAGAAAGTTGGAGTTCTATTTCGGAATTAGATTCAGCGAATTTCAAAGTAAATATTTTAAGGAAGTGTGTACTTCATCATGTGGTCCCTTTAAAAAGTGTTCCTTTGAAGAAACATATCAATAGCCAAGAACTTTCAGTGATGTCCCTTATATAAGTCAAATTAGGAATGCTATAGAAACATAACAATCAATTCCGGGACTTCCGGAACTTGTACATGCTTTGGTACCATATTTAAAGTGTCTTTTTTGGTAAATGTTGCTTAGGGTTCGAGCTCTTGAGGAACCTTGGATAGGGTATTTGTATATGATTTGGAGTAATATGGAAATAAATTTGGATAGGTGTGACGTTATAGTATTATGAAACAAATGAGGTTGCTTTATGATTTTTTGGATAGTACAGACGTACAGTTGCTTAATAAGATATAACGAATAATTTTTGATGAGCTCATTGAGCTGTTTAACTGTGACATAGTTTTCCGTAAGTTCATTTACAGTAATTTCGTTTCTGACACAGTTTGTAGAAAGTTAATATGGAAAACTTAATTGTTGTTCCGAGTAGCTTATGCTGTGATAATAAACAAGAAAGTAGTAGTACTTTTTTGCAGTCAGAAAGTTTGTACATCATCATGTGGTCCCTTTGAAAAGCATTTCTTTGATGAATTCTATAGTCAAGAATTTACAGTAATGCATTTGAACAAGTCAAATTAGGAATGCTATGGCGACATAAAATCAGTCATTTATGTTTGATGTGTTAAAACCTATGGGTACTTCTCAAACTCGCGCATGCTTTGGTACCATATTTAAAACTATAAAAAATGTGCTTTTTTACTCTGGTAGTTAGTCTCATTTATGAAACAAATGAGGCCGATTTATGTAAATGTGGGCTTCTATCAGTTATTAGGACCTAAACTGTTGTGCAGAGAATGAAACTTAGCTTGAATATAGAAAAATGCTGTTAGGACTAAAATGTTGAGGCGTGTCTCGTCAACAAATATGTTAGTAATTTTGATAATTTAGCTCCCGTCAATTGAGAATTTAGTTATGCTTCTTCATAAATTTCAAAAACATCGTGGGTCCCTTTGAAGAACATTACGGTATGAAAATGTATCAATTATAAGAACTTACATTGATTTTCTTGAGTAAATGTCACAATAGGCATCTGTCAGAGATCTAAAAGCCAATTCAGTAACATTTAACGGGTTAAAACATGGGTACTATCCAGTCTTGGGCATGCTTTTTTTTACCAGATTTGACGGAGAAAATGTGCTTTTATTACGTTAATGATTTTGATAAATATGGAATCAAGAATTTATTGTGACACACCATTGACTATATATCATTTGAATATTTAGGAATATCAATACTAATGATTAATCAACATAATGATGTGTTTATAATCAAAGTCACGTGTTGCAGCGTGTAGGTAGGTGGTTAATATTTGACAAGGGGCAGCAGAATATTAGTGTTGAGACAGATGACAGGAATAAGAGGATACGCAAATTTAAAGAATCAGCTTGGAAATGCGTTTATTACCTTTCAGCAGAAATCCTAGCCCTAGCTGTTACTTATAATGAACCGTGGTTTACTAACACAAACAATTTTTGGTTAGGACCCGGTGACCAGAGATGGCCTGACCAGAAAATGAAGTAAGCTCTCCTCTTATTTTTCATTATTCATATTTAACGTTAATAAATAACTAATTTTCCATAATGGTTTCCAGGTTGAAGTTGAAAGGTCTGTATATGTATACGGGTGGATTCTATACGTACTCCATCTTTGCTCTGATTTTCTGGGAAACTAGGCGATCTGATTTTGGTGTGTCTATGGGCCATCATGTTGCAACTGCCATTCTCATTGCAATGTCTTATATATGCAGGTTTTTTGTGTTTGTGTTTGTGTTTTTTTTAGAAACTAAGGATCAACGTGTTCTTTAACTTTTGTTTATTTTGTGTAGGTTTGCTCGTGCTGGTTCGATTACCTTAGCTCTCCATGATGCGAGTGATGTTTTTCTTGAAGTAGGAAAGATGTCTAAATACAGTGGTGCAGAAGCACTGGCAAGCTTTTCATTTATTCTGTTTGTATTGTCGTGGGTGGTACTTCGTCTTATTTATTACCCATTTTGGATCCTATGGAGTACAAGGTTAGAAAATGATTTATGATTAAAAATAATGTCCTTTTTGGTCATTTTTGCATCACCGTATGCTAATTTTGATATTGTACTTGTTTTAAGTATATTTTCATTAATTTTTTTCCTTAAATTTCCTCATTGCAGTTACGAAGTAGTTATGACTTTGGATAAGGAGAAGCATATACCAGAGGGCCCATACTACTACTATATTTTCAACACCCTTCTTTACTGTTTGCTTGTTCTTCATATATACTGGTGGGTGCTTATGTACCGGATGCTTGTTAAACAAATTCAAGATAGAGGCAAACTTAGTGATGATGTTCGTTCTGGTAAGTCAAAGGAAGCCATATCTAATCTTTGCTTCCCAAATTTTCATATAAGTTATACTTTCTGTCACACATTGTTTCAACGTAGACTGATTTTTGTGCTATCATATATTTTAGCAATCTTGCACATAAGGAAATAATTATATTTTGCTGTTTAATCTGCCGTCCGTCTGTTTCTAGTAGTCACACGTTCCTTTTAGCTTTCCATGTTTTGTGGGTTTCCCTTGAACTTCTGATTCCATGATTGATAAGGGTTCATCTATTAGTGATCCACCACTAGTTTTTTTGTAACTTGCAGTTCTTGCAATAAACTTTAGCATGGATATTTCTCTCTTTTAGCAAATTCCAAAATCGTAAGAGGTTATAAATTCTAAAAGTAAATAATTTGATTCAACAAGTCAAACAATTTGATTCAACAAGTCAAAGTGTTTCTTTTATGGAATTGTAGTATATCCTTTGGTGTAGTAGTTCTTAGGTATTGTAGGAGGATAGACCATATATATCCAAAATCTGAAATACTCTTGTGCAGTTTGGCTTACGTGATTCTGTTCTTTATAATTATTGTTATTGGTTGGTAATTCTTTCTTTTGGTAATGATTATTTATTACATTTGTATATACCAAATTCAGTACTGGTCGGTCTATGGTTCAAAGTTTTCGTACTAATTGACTCTAAGGCTACCACTGTGATATGTTTATCAAAAGGTTTTTAAATTGGATCCCTATAGTGGAGGCATGGAAAAGGTCCATGTTTATGAACCCGTTTCATTGCAATTATACGTGAAGTTACTCATTAATACTAATCTAACTCTTTTATATAAACCTTTGAAAAGCTTAAACATACTGAAACTATGCTTATAAAATGAAAATGTTTATGGGTTGTTAACATGGTGACATGACAACTTTATAAACCTTAGCAGAGGGTTCATCATAGTAGTTTGCTCTTAGCATCTTCTTTTCGTTAATTGTATATGTTTTGAAATATGCTCGTTAGAAAATTGAAAATATAGTTTTTTTCTTACTCATTTTTGGTTTCATGTTTTGCCATGTTTACAGATTCCGATAGTGATAAGGAACATGACGATTGATCACTCATTCATGCTGGGCTACTAGAGAAGTTACTATAAGGTATTTCAAGTAATCTGATAGGTTATAGGTACTATAGAGGGTGCTTGTGAATGCTTATATACTTGGCTTCTGCTTATTAACTAAGCAGAAGCAAAAACAGAAAGAAATTCTCAATCTAATCCATTTATAATGGGTTTTACGTTAGATATGATGGTAAATGATTTTAGTTTTCACCTAAAATAAGCATGTGCCAACCTGCTTATTGAAAACTGCTTTCTTTGCCCCAGAAAAGCAGATAAGCAGAAGCATTTGAATGATCCAAACACTTCAAACTGCTAGTAAGCAGTTAAGCAGAAAAATCAGCAATCCCAAACACCCTCTTGTATAGTGAAGATTTTACCGAGTTCATCCTTTTTTATTTGGATTAGAAAGTAAGGCGATAAACAGTTTTATGTTTCATTTGCAGGTAGGGGAGATGATTTTCAGATCAACCTTAAACTTGATGTCAAAATGAGTTCCTGCATAGTCCTGTCGTTGGACAGACTTGTATAGATAGAGAGTCATAATTGCTATACAAAGTCATCTTTCATCATTTTGCATGTTGTTTACAGACAATTGCTGATGTATTTTGAATTTGTTGATAGTTTTCTTGTTCTTTTACCGGATTTAATATCGTCAAGGAACCTTGGTGGTATTGTTGGATCAACTTCATTCATGTACCAATGAATATTCAGTTTTATAGATGTTGTATTTGGTTCAAGCTTTTTATCCTTTAGCTTGCGGTTCGCTACATATTTATCCAGTTTGTTTTGTGTGTGTGTGTGTGCAGTTTTTTTTTTTTTTTTTTTTCCCCAACATATGTATATCTAGTTAGGGGTGAGCAAACGGACCGGATGGACCGGACCGTCCGCCAAAACCGACCGGACCGGACTGAGACCGGACCGACCACATTCGGTTCGGTCTCGGTCTAGGGTTTTTCATTATTTCGGTCTCGGTCCGGTTCGGTCCGGTCCGGCTTAAAAACCGGACATTTAGCCTATTTGGACCGAGTACGGACCGAGACTGGACCGAGACCGGACCGACCACATTCGGTCCGGTCTCGGTCTAGGTTTTTTGCCGGATTCGGTCTCGGTCCGGTCCGGTTTTCGCCCGATGAGCACCCTTATTTCTAGTTACTTGCTAGTTTTTATACAAAAATTACCTTTAGAAGATTTGTTGGCTTCTAGTGAGCTTCTTTCATCATGTGAAAGTTTGATTTTGTTTTTTTACTTTCAGGTTTGTTGTGGTCTTTGCTTGTTAGCGTTGCCTACTCTATGAGTAAATTTGGCCATATCAGGTTTTTGTGGTCTTTATTTGTTAGTGTGCTTTTGCAAAAAAAAAAAAAAAAAAAAAAAAAAAAAAAAAAAAAAAAAAAAAAAAAACTTGTTAGTGTGCCTACTCTCTATGAGTAAATTTGGCCATACCTATTATTAGGGCTAATGATTTGCACAATGTTATTTGCACACTAAAGGTACAAGCAGTTGAAGCAAAATATTTAATACTGTACAAGTATTTAATGTACAGATGGAGTATCCCGATCAATCTTTAAAGTGCAAATCAATTCCCTTTTATTAGACCTAGCAATTTTAGAACCATTAGTTATTCATAGGTCAAGTTGGGCAATATTGCAACTTTGATTGTGAATTTATTAAAGCCTTGGCGAGTTACGGGAAAAGAACAAACATCTCTCTCTCTCTCTCTCTCAAATATGGAAGAGGAATGGTCAGACGTTCCGACTCGTCGGAATAAAGGAAGACAAAATCATAAAGGGCACGTTAAAGGGGTAAGGGATGTAACTAAGTTCTTCGTCTCTAATCTCCCTAGTGGGTGTACTTCGTGGGAGGTGACGGAGTTCCTTGGTTATTATGGGGAGGTGGTTGGTTCGTATATCGCAAAGAAACGTGAAAGGAAGGAAATAGGTTCGGGTCTATTTCGTTTAGAAAGGTATGTGGTGGAAATGGAAAAAAGAATGAATGGGATCAAGATAGGGAGTTGTAGGTTGAAAGTGAATGTTGCTAAGTTCGCTGTGGAGAACGTTGGGTTGAAGGAGTTGGAGGAGAGGGCTGGTAGGAAGCAGGACAAGCATGAAAGACTGAAAGATTGGAAGCAAGATAAACAAGAAGTGGATTGGTAGAACAAGGGTCTTGGGCAATCTTTTCAACCTGGTGCTGGACTGTCTTTTAGGGCAGTTCTGAATGGGAAGTCAAGCAAGGACTCTAGTGCTTTTGTGGAGCCAGGTAGTAGGTCCATCAAAGTTCCTGATAATGTTGTTGCCTTCTATGAGATAAGGGGTAGAGCACTTATAGGAAGAGTTAGGAATTTAAGGACTCTTACGTGCATGAAACAACTGTGTGAGGAAAATATGGTTGGAGGTTTTAATATTGTGTACGTTGGTGGCCTTTCTTTACTTCTGAACTTCAATGATAAAGAAGACGCGGTGGAGATGATGCTGAAAAAGGAGGTTTGGAGTAAATGGTTTTCGGTTTTGGACTTTTGGGAAGGCCAGCCCATGCCGTTTGAAAGGGTGGCTTGGCTTAAGATTCACGGGGTGCCCATCAATCTAGCCACTAACGAGGTTTTCGATGATGTTGCTAGCCTGTTTGGGAAGATTGTCCATCCGTCTCAGCTTAGTCTTGATGATGGAGATATTTCTGTGGGTTTTGTTGGGATTCTTGTTGGAGATGGCAAGATTATCAATGAATCGGTGGATCTTAAGTGGACCAATAAAGTATTTAAAACATGGATCACGGAGGAAAAAGGAAATTGGGAGCCTGAGTGTGTTGGTGTGGTGGGGAAAAAGGTGGTGGTTGCTAATGATGTTCCAGTCGATTATGATGGTGATTCGTCGCCGGTGAAGATTCATGTTTCTATGTCGGAAGAAGAACGGGAGATTAACGAAACGTCGGAGGCAGTTTTGGAAGAAGGTGAATTGAGGGAACCCATGCATGGGGAAGTGGGTGGTATTAAATTCCCGCATGTGATTTCTCAAGGTGTTTCTAAGGATAAAGCAGCTAGTATGTCGGGGGATGAGGAGGAAGTTGAAAAGTTTAATGATACTATTATTTTCAAAAGTTCCAAGTGTGGGCCTAAGCCCAAAAAGAGGCCTATTAAGTTATGTAAAAAAAGAAGTCAGAGGGTCCAAAATATTAATTCTAGTCCATCTGATGTTGTCCGGCCCAAAAAAAGATGTAGGAATGAGGACAACGATCCATTCGATCTAGACAGACTTATAGGTATTTTTCACAATGAAGAGGGGATTGAGGGGGATTCGCAAAGTAGGTCGGCTGAGTCTCTAAGGCAGAGTGTGGATGGAGGTTCTTTGGATCTTAATTGTGAGGCTTCTGCTCCCGAGAGTGCAGTGGAAGGAAGTGGTGCGGTGGAACAAGTGGTTGATGAGGGTGATTCCTTAGTGCAAGAGGTGGAAGCTACTGTTATTGTAGGTGCTGTCTTGGGCGCGGATTTGGCTGGTCATGAAGGTTTGGTCAGAAATGCTATTGTGGAAGAAGGTATTAATGGTGTTAAATCATGAATTTTATGTCTGTTAATGTTAGAGGGTTAGGGGGTTGGATAAGGTTCCTTGGCTCAATAAAATGAAGAAGGTGAATGGGGTAGATTTCTTGGCGGTCCAAGAAACTAAAGCTGAAAACTTGTCGAATTGTGGGGATCTCTATTTGGGGTAATAAAAATTTCGGTTTGGAGTTTGTTGGTTCGACTGGCCAATCTGGGGGTATATTGAGCATGTGGGATAAGGGTAGATTTTCGTTGAGCTCTTCGATTAAAGCTCAGAACTTTCTTCTTGTTTCGGGGAGGATTAAAGGTTCCAATGAGCTTATTAATATCATAAATGTCTATGCTCCCCAAGGCGTTGCAGCTAAGTGTGAGTTTTGGGTGGCTATTGAATCGTTGGTGTCTTCGCTTGAGGGTATGTGGATTATATTGGGGGACTTTAATGCTGTTAGATTTCCGGAAGAGAGAATGTGTTCGGTTTTCAAAAGCTCTTGTGCTAGGAATTTTAATTCCTTTATTCACAATGCTGGTTTGTTGGAGTACTCGATGAATGGTAGGAAATTTACTTGTATTCGGGAATCGGGGAGAAAGTTGAGTAAAATTGATAGGGTGTTGGTTTGTAACATCTTTTTCAATAAGTGGCCGGACGCTTGTTTGAGAGTTTTATCGGGGTCTCATTCGGATCACTTCCCTCTATTGTTGAAGACGGTTTCTAAGAATTTTGGTCCTAAGCCGTTTAGAGTATTTAATTCGTGGTTATCGAAAGACGGATTTGAAGATGTTGTGAGATCAGCGGCGTGTTATGTTGGTGACATGGCTCCCCCTGATGTCAAATTAATGAAGAAGTTTGGTCGGATAAGAGATAGTATCAACATTTGGAAGGAGGATATGTTGAAGAATGAAAGCGTTGTGGTGGAGGAGGCTAGAATGGAGATTGAAAAATTAGAAGCTGAGATGGAATCTAGGGGTCTGGAGGAGTACGAGGAGTGGATATATGCTGAAAATAAAAAGGTGTTAAAAGATATGGAATGTAGTAATCTTGAGGACATTAAGCAAAGAGCTAGGGTGAGATGGGCTATTGGAGGGGACGAAAACTCTCGGTTCTTCCATGGTTTAGTGAATTGTAGGAAGGCGAGTAATGGTATTCCGGGTTTGATGATCAATGGGTTGTGGGAAAATAAACCTTCTTTGATCAAAAAGGAGGTTTTCAATTTCTTTAGGAAGCGGTTTATTGAGGAATGTCGTGTTCGTCCGAAGCTTCATTGCTGGAATATTAGCCGTATTTCGGAGATTGATAAGGCTTTTCTGACTGAGAGGTTTTCTTTATCGGAAATTAAAGAGGCGGTTTTCGGTTGTGGGGAGGATAAGGCTCCGGGGCCGGATGGGTTCAATATCAGGTTTATTAAGCACTTCTGGATTTTGTTCGAAAGGGACTTCGTGGAAATTATGGAGTATTTCTTTAGTAGGGGTGAAATCAGTGTGGGGTGTGGATCTTCTTTTATTACGTTGGTCCCTAAAGGTCGTGATTCTATTGAGCTTAATGACTTTAGGCCTATCAGCCTTGTTGGTATTATTAGCATGACAATTTCCAAGATTTTGTCAAATCGCTTAAAGTGTGTCCTGGGGAAGGTGGTGTCCAAATCTCAGTCGGCTTTTATTAAAGATAAGTTTATTCTTGATGGTCCCTTGATCATTAACGAAGTTATAACGTGGAGCAAACGGAACAAGAAGCAGGCGTTCATTCTAAAGATTGATTTTGAGAAAGCTTTCGATAATGTCAATTGGAATTTTGTAATTGATACTTTGGAGCAGATGGGGTTTCCTCAGGTTTGGAATTCGTGGATCAGGGGTATTCTCAAGTCGGCTAGGTCTTCGGTGTTAGTCAATGGTTCCCCTACTTTTGAGTTTCAATTCGGGAAAGGGATGAGACAAGGAGACCCTATTTCTCCTTTTCTCTTTCTAGTTGCTATGGAGGCGTTATCATGTATGCTTAGTAAGGCGCAGGAGGAAGGGTTGATTAATGGTATTCAAACTCCTAACGGTGGTCCTGTTATATCTCATCTGCTATTCGCGGATGATGCCATTATTATTGGTGAATGGTCGGATTCTTGCCTTGACAATGTGGTTAGAATTCTGAGGTGCTTTTATATTTGCTCGGGTTTGAAAATTAATATGGCCAAGTCGTGTCTTTTTGGGATTGGAGTAAGTGAGGGGGATGTTGTCGAGAAAGCCAAAGTTATTGGATGTATGAGTGGGTTGTTACCGTTTAAATACTTGGGGATAACTGTCGGGGCTAATATGAATCGAATAAATAATTGGAAACCGGTTTATGATGTGTTCGAGTCCAGACTGTCCAAATGGAAAGCCGAATGTTTATCTATTGGGGGGAGAGTTACGCTTATTAAGTCTGTCTTGGAAAGCCTTCCAGCTTATTATTTTTCTCTTTACAAAGCCCCGAGTAAAGTTATTAAGGATTTGGAATCTCTTTCTAGTAGATTTCTATGGGGAGGGTCGAAAGAAGTTCAAAAGATCCATTGGGTGGCGTGGGACAGAATTTGTACTCCTAAGAAGTGTGGTGGTCTTGGTTTGAGTAAGTTAAAATTCATCAATGTGGCGTTGCTGGCTAAGTGGGGGTGGAGGTTCAAAAATGAGAAAGGAAATTTCTGGTGTGAAGTTGTTAAAGCTTGTCACATCACCAACAGAAGCTGGGACTTTCTTCCGGTTCGAAATAATTTAAACGGAGTGTGGAGTAATATAGTTAAAGTTTGAAGGTAAAGTGGGGAATGGGAACGATATTTCCTTCTGGATCGATCCTTGGTTATTGAATGTCCCGTTGATGGTTGTTTGTCCTAATCTATTTCGGGTTGAATCGGATAAAAGATGTAAGGTTAGTGATAGGTTATTAAGGTCGGATGCTGGTATTTCTCGAGTCTGGAATTGGAAAAGATCTGTTACGGAGGCTGATGATCGGGCTGAGGTGGTTGTTTTTAATTCCTTGCTGGACGCTGCTGTGCTTACGGATGAGATGGATAGTTGGGGTTGAATTGGGATTGGAAATGGCGTCTTTTCTGTCAGGGCGGTTAGGGAATTGATGTACGAAGACATGGATTTCAGCAACATTTCTGTATTCGAGTGGTGTAAATGGATTCCAAAGAAATGTAATATCTTTGGGTGGAGAGCGGAGATGGGAAGAATTCCGACGGCGTGTGCGTTGAGATATAGAAATATCCCGATTGTGGACGTTGAATGTATGCTTTGTGGCGATGCGGAAGAGACGGTGGATCATTTATTCACGGGTTGTATTATTGTTTCTAGAGTTTGGCAGCATATTTCTTCTTGGTGTAAGGTCCAAAATTTCTTTGCTTTTTCGTTTAAGGATCTGTTGGAAGTTCACAACTTTGTTGGGTTGTCAGGAAGAGCCAAAGATATTTTTTATGGTATTATTATCATTGGGTGTTGGTGCATTTGGAGGGCGAGGAATCATCAAATGTTTCAAGGAAAGATGGCTAGGTCTGTCGACATTATAGGGGAAATCAAAGTGTTGGGTTTTCTTTGGGCTAAAAATAGAGCGAAGGTCCCTTCTTTGAATTGGGATCGTTGGAGTAAATTTGTAATTATGTAATAGGTTTTGCTGGTGTTTGCGCCGCCCCGTTTTGTGGGCTGTTGTTTTTCTAATGAAGTTCACTTTTCAAAAAAAAAAGTTGGGTAATATTTATGAGGTGATTGCTGGGTCTCTCATTATATTTTAAAATAGGTGTAAATGACTATTTAATATAAACTCAAATCGTATAGCAGCACGTCTTTTCATATTCTTTTTCATTTTTCACTCAAATAAAAAAAGTTATGACCCGACTCGGCTCACTCATTTTGCCACTTATGCCTTTTGTAAGTTTTAAGAGATTATTGACATGGTTAAATTTTTGTTGAATTTTATGCCAAACTATACATGACTTTCACATTAGTTTAGATGATGAAGCAATCCTTATTGGATGAATATTATCCATCGGGGTGCTTGGTTAAGCTTATATGATGGGCTTATGAGCTTATATGTGTTGAATAAGTCTAAACTAAGTGTTTGACGAAGATTATATAAGAGGGTTTTGATAAGCTCAAACTTTATGGCTTATTTGATGAGAGGTGTTTATATAAAAAGAGTTTTATACCCTCATTTAATGTTCATTTTTTTTTTGTCATTTTACCTTATCAATTATCATAAGTTAAGCCAAACACTTAATAAGAGCTTATGAGCTCATAATATATAAGCAATAAGCCACTTATATAACATAAGGATAAGCTACTTATATATTTAGGCATAAGACTAGACAAAAGTTTGTAGACATGACACATATTTAAATAAGCCACTTATATAACATAAGGTTAAGCTACTTATATGTTTAGGCATAAGACTAGACAAAAGTTTGTAGACATGATACATATTTAAATATCGGTGCTGTCATTTTAGATTGATTTCTCACTTTACAACTATAACCAAAACTACTCTTGCTTTTGTCAAGCAATTTTATGAAAGTAAACATGTTACAATGTTTGATCAAAATCTAAGCTATGTTAGAAGATTTACACTAACCTATGTTAGAAGATTTACACTTAACAGAGACATATATTCATTGTAAGAGGGCCAACAGAGTAATTTACGTATTGTAAGAGGGTCAAAAATTAAAATATATATATTTTACCATATAACAATGAATAAAAATACACCCGGGCACAACCTTTCCTTGTCTCCTCATAGTTCCGCCTTTATTGCTAAGTAAAAAGATAAATTCAATAATGTATAATGTGTGTGATTACTACACTAAAAGATCATCAACAATACAAAGAACTACTAAGAAAGTATGTAGGCCTCATTTATTGCCCACTACGAAGTCGATTCCTCAAGTTTAACCATAAAAGTGATCACATGATAAAATAAACTTCATGAAATTTAAACATGAGGGTGACCAAACAGTTAAAAGTGCGTAACTATCTCACTAACATGCAGTAGTTTTGGTTGTGCGCTTTGTGATTCTGTGGTTAGGTCCCTCGTTTGGGCTTGTGGTTATTTGTTTTTTGTTCTCTTCTTGAGGGTTTGTCCCGTGAAGTATTTATTTAGTTGGTTAATAAATTCTGCTTTAAAGAAAAAAATTCTCACTGACATGATCAAACTATAAAAAGCTTGTAACTATCAATACTAATATGTGAAAAGCCTCAAATTCGAATCCCGCTTGATACAAACAATCATGAAGCAACCAAAAATGGCTCCCAATCAAAGGCGGAGCAACTAAAGGACTGGGAAGGGTGTTGGCCACCTAGCCCAAGCCCAGTAATGCATTATGCTTTGGATTTGATGTGCAAAAAAAGTATTTTACTTTGACCCTCCCACAACTTAAAGCCTATTCAAACCTAATATTTAATAAATATTTACACTATTAGTTAAGTTTATTGATATTCTTCCCGAAAAAAATTTGTTTTAGCCTTCTCACGAAAAAGTTTCTAGCTCCGGCACGGCTCCGAATGAAAAAGAAAAGTTTTACCTTGTTTAAGTCGGTGGTTTAAAAGTCGGAAACCATTGCGAGTAGAAAAAGTAGTAAAATACCGAGGTGCTAAATTAGAAAAAAGTGTAAAATTGAAGGTCTGAAACAAAATCAAACCCATAAAACCCAAACTTGACAAGTCTATACATTAAATTCACCACCGCCGGAAAACCATAAATATTTCCGATCTCCGGCCACCGGAAGTTCATCATTGCCACCGCAACTCCGACTAATCCCTCCGTTGATATCGTAACGTGAAATCGGTATATTTATCTTTCTTTGACGCTCAATTACGTGTTTTCTTCCTGCCCAAGAAATTACCATATTATTATATTTTTCACTCATTTGTAAATAAATACTAACTGTTTAGCAACTTTAATTATAAAAAATAGTGGATTAGAGCAAGTAAATGAGGTTTTTTTTTTTTTTTTTTTTTTTTTGATTTAATAGCAGTTTATCGATTTTTAGATTAATGCAGTTAGCAATTTGTAGGAGCTCGTGACATACGTTTTAGTCGCTTTTTAGCATAAATGTCATGTATTGGCCATTCTTTGTAAAGAGCATATCACTCTTGTTGTATGTTGTTTGTTTACGAACGTAGATTCGAACGTTAAATGATGTTTTCCTTTTGCTTTATAGATTAATGTTGTTGGGAATTTGTAGGAGCTCATGACAAACATATTAGTTGTTTTTAAGGATAAATGTAGTGTATTGGATACCCAAAGTTAAAAGCTTGATAATTTATTACATAACTATGTAAATATTGAAATTACAAGGATATCAGTTTGCTGTATATTTTTTTTTGTGGAAAATTGTGCTGGCTACTCGGATTAACTTATTTATCAGTTATTTGGGTTAGAGAAGATACAATTGGAGGAGAGCGATAGTAAGTAGAAAAGAGCGCGGAACATTGCGCTTTCTTTTTCCAAGTGTTTGTCTTCAGTGTCTTAGAGTTACTTTAAGATCGTTAATTCATGGGATACTAGCTATAACCCACCTCCGTTACACTTTAGATACTCAAGTCAACCGACCATATACTCACCTCCAAGAAAAATAGTTTGTTAGGATAGATGAGTTTAGTTATTGTGTCATTAATACTGTTCTCTCCTAGCGGAGAGCATACTGGATTACTTTCTTGCTCCTTGAGTCTCTGGTAGACTGTTAAGGAATTAGGAGTAGGAAGTTAGGAACATGTTATACATCATCGTTGTGATATCACCATATTGGTGACCAGTCGACATTGAATTTATCACAATACTTTTGTTATCCTGGGAGTCTAGTTATCATCATGAGTTCAGGGAATTCATCTTGCCCCAAAGGGGAGCTTGAACTTACCATATATTTTGACCTTACGAATTCAAGGGGTTTTCACTACCATAAGTTGCGTAAGCTGTTTCTCCAATTGTTATTGTACTCACTTCTAGATATGGCTGTCAACGTGGTCGCTGAAAACCAAAATTGTGGTTCGATTAATGAGTCGGCCTTATATTCAGCCCCTTTGCCACCATGGATTTCAAACCACAGAATGGCCATATCAGCCACCAAATCCTACTTGAATAAATTTAAAATACGCCCCTTGACGTTTCGAGCAGGACTTTGTGTGCAATCAAGAAATAACAGAGTTTTACTATTGGCCAAATTTTTTGGAACATTCAACTGGTTAATCTGCCCTGTCAATCTTAGTAGTGTGTACTCGTGGGCTCTAACATGACGTAAAATAGACCTATCAGTGCATGGGTTCTAATCTCAAGCAGCAATTTACCAGCACCAAGTAAGATAGTTTATGTAAACTCACTTGAAAACATATGCCTTGTCTGTGACCTTTTGCAACTTGTTTATGATTGTATAAAGTTAAAATTTCAGTCAAGTAAATATTCTGAATTTGTTTAACCTTTTGTTCATTATCAGGCGAAATGGAAGACGTGTTAACAGAATTACCACCTCCTTCACGGTTCTTCTTAGAAGATCTCAATAACTTCACTCCGCCCGCACCTTCCCTACCATCCCCCTTCATATTACTCTCCAATCCAAATCCCCAAACATCACCACTACGACCCTCTCTCCTCATCATTGCTCTCTCCACCCCATCTCTCTACTTACTCCACAACGTATCTTCAAAAACACTCATCGGAACCTTGGTTCTACCCGAGATATCATTGTCAGGCAACTCTGTTGAACCTTCTCTAAAAGACAAGTCTTGCAACCTGTATGCTATTAACCATGGTAATGAGTCAATCATTCTCGCTAACTTTCAATACTCAGTATCTCCTGAGAGGACCCACGCAATTGCCAAGACTCTCATCGGCCAACAGATTATTCCTGACAAAGTATTGATCTTTGATTCTGTTCAAAGCCGTAACTTCCGTGGTAGGATCTCCACAGATGATACATTTGCGATGAAGCTGGAAACTGCAATACAAAGAAGAGAGGCCCCACTATTGAAAAATCTGAACTATTTTCCATCAGGAAGTGTTCTAGAAGGGTTGGGTGCTGCTCTTTTGGGTCGATGCCAGATAAAGAACATAAAGGGAACTCTGTGTGTATCATGGCCAGAGGTGGGTGGTTCAGTGACGTCGATGCTTAAAGCATTGTTGGCTACAGATGTGTTGCCTGGTGTGGAACTTAAGGTTGATGCTAACGGTGAAGACGAAGGCTTGAGGTTTGGTCAAAAAAATTATTACCTAGATTCTGAGTTGTATACCTGATTGAGTCAGAATTTTAGCTCCTTTTTGCATACTGTAGAAACCGAGCAGACGTTGCNTTTGTGTGCAATCAAGAAATAACAGAGTTTTACTATTGGCCAAATTTTTTGGAACATTCAACTGGTTAATCTGCCCTGTCAATCTTAGTAGTGTGTACTCGTGGGCTCTAACATGACGTAAAATAGACCTATCAGTGCATGGGTTCTAATCTCAAGCAGCAATTTACCAGCACCAAGTAAGATAGTTTATGTAAACTCACTTGAAAACATATGCCTTGTCTGTGACCTTTTGCAACTTGTTTATGATTGTATAAAGTTAAAATTTCAGTCAAGTAAATATTCTGAATTTGTTTAACCTTTTGTTCATTATCAGGCGAAATGGAAGACGTGTTAACAGAATTACCACCTCCTTCACGGTTCTTCTTAGAAGATCTCAATAACTTCACTCCGCCCGCACCTTCCCTACCATCCCCCTTCATATTACTCTCCAATCCAAATCCCCAAACATCACCACTACGACCCTCTCTCCTCATCATTGCTCTCTCCACCCCATCTCTCTACTTACTCCACAACGTATCTTCAAAAACACTCATCGGAACCTTGGTTCTACCCGAGATATCATTGTCAGGCAACTCTGTTGAACCTTCTCTAAAAGACAAGTCTTGCAACCTGTATGCTATTAACCATGGTAATGAGTCAATCATTCTCGCTAACTTTCAATACTCAGTATCTCCTGAGAGGACCCACGCAATTGCCAAGACTCTCATCGGCCAACAGATTATTCCTGACAAAGTATTGATCTTTGATTCTGTTCAAAGCCGTAACTTCCGTGGTAGGATCTCCACAGATGATACATTTGCGATGAAGCTGGAAACTGCAATACAAAGAAGAGAGGCCCCACTATTGAAAAATCTGAACTATTTTCCATCAGGAAGTGTTCTAGAAGGGTTGGGTGCTGCTCTTTTGGGTCGATGCCAGATAAAGAACATAAAGGGAACTCTGTGTGTATCATGGCCAGAGGTGGGTGGTTCAGTGACGTCGATGCTTAAAGCATTGTTGGCTACAGATGTGTTGCCTGGTGTGGAACTTAAGGTTGATGCTAACGGTGAAGACGAAGGCTTGAGGTTTGGTCAAAAAAATTATTACCTAGATTCTGAGTTGTATACCTGATTGAGTCAGAATTTTAGCTCCTTTTTGCATACTGTAGAAACCGAGCAGACGTTGCAATAATTTCTTTTCCTGTAATATTTGTACCTTTTTAAGAAGTTTGTCACTTTTGTGATCTCTTAGTTGTGCTTATGGAAGTTGATTTATCTAAACAATGTAGTTGTTATTTTATTTGACTTGTCCGTCTTTCTGTTTTCTTCTATGGTATGGTTACATGCATGGATTTAGATGTGTACAACAGAAGCCACATTGCTAATTCCTATATGCAAATGGTTTTTAAAATTTCTTTTCTGTTCTTTTTAAGCAAGAGTATAAGAAAAAGCATTTAGCGGTGTTTGGTTGGATAGTTTGGGTTGTTTTAAGCATTTGCCAGGGGTTTGATACGCATAAAATTTGACAGCTTCAAACCCATCTATTCGGTTTAGAAATTATATTCATTCTTCTCATTTCGGACCCATTAGTTATCTGTATTCTGTCAATGAGTAAGGTGCTGATCCAGTTAGTAATACAATAGATTCACCCGTTTAGGAAGAAAAGTATGTTGGCTTTACTGATGTAGACCCGTTTTGTTACATTACTATTCTGCATAGTTGGTCAAACAATAAATAATTCAAACAATAAATAATTCAACCATGAAATAGAATTTGTCAAGCATGTATGTTTTTCTAATAAGAGGTTTGGTTTGCTAGGGATGGAAATTATACGCGGATTTTGAGCTGTATTGACTCTATATTGTTGAAGGTTGGTAATCAATTTATATAAAGTAAACGAGCGATTCAGTTGATGTTGATTGTTGATTGTTGATTATAGGATCAAACAGAAAACTTACCATGATATAACACTTTTCTTAGTCCAAAAGGATGTTCACTCTTATTATTTTTCTATTCTAATTGCATCATGCTAAATTGCTAATTGCATTAGTCAAGGCTAACCATCTAACTAAACTTACTTTTAGAACCTAAACTAGCTTAGCTCATAACCATCTGCGGGACCCATCTACAAAAGCTCGCACAACAACATCGGAAAATACATAACAACAAACATAAGACACTTTGAGAACATACAAAACGTGTAGGACACACTCACGTAAGTATGTAGCTCTTTTCGAGTCAAAAGTAGCAAGAAAGACTATCTTGGATAAGTCTGAAGTGGTAAAAACAAAAGATTTTATAATCTGGTTGCCAGATTTCTCTTTGATTACACACAATTTGAAAATTCTGGTTAAAGAATGCCCACCAACTAAGCTAAGAGTGGTTCCATCCTCTATTGACTAAAAACACATTTTCATACAGAAAAGCAACATATGTGCATGCAAGTTTCCCTGCTTATATAACCTCAGTCCCAACCATCATCTTTAAGTACCACTCAAGAAACCCATCGATAATCAAACAAACACAAACACAAACACAATGGAGATCAAATCCACCATCTTCATTTTTTCACTTATCACCCTTTGTTGCCTCACATTCTCGCATGCAGCTGACCCTCCATTAACTTTAGATTACTACAAATCCACTTGTCCTAATGCAGAAGCCATTGTTAGGAAAGAAATGGAGTGCGCTGTCACATCTGATTTGAGAAACGCGGCTGCGATCCTACGCTTACACTTTCATGACTGCTTCGTACAGGTTTGTAATGTGTTGATCATAAGATAAGATTCTTTATTTAGATATTTTTTTTATTAGAATGTGACTTAATGCTTTCTTTATCTGATATCTGATATAGGGCTGTGATGGGTCGGTGTTGTTGGATGATACATACATGTTAAAAGGAGAAAAGAACGCACCCACTAATTTGAATGCTTTGAAAGGTTTTGACATCATTGATAGGATAAAGAACAAGCTTGAATCTGAGTGTCCTGGAACAGTTTCATGTGCTGATGTACTTACATATGCTGCAAGAGATGCAACTGTGTTGGTAAGTTGAGATGCTAGTAATTCATGATCTAGTAATAAATTATTTATTTATTTATTTTAAAATTTTTTTAATGATTATCATTTGTATTATTGTGAGTATAGGTTGGTGGACCTTATTGGCATGTTCCAGCTGGGAGAAAAGACTCGAAAACTGCTAGCGCTTCACTGGTGGAATCGAATATTCCTGGTGCAAACAACGGGCTACTTACTATGATCTCTAAGTTTATGTACCAAAGCCTCTCTGTCACTGATATGGTAGCACTTTCTGGTAAGAACACGTTTATAAATGTATATCTAATGGTGTGGTAGACATTGGGTTTGAAAGTGATTAACAAATAGTATGCTTTCTAGTCACAGATATCAGTTTCCGTCAAAAATGATTTTTTTTTGGGAAAGGAAGATAATGTATAATCAGTAGCGGTAGGAATTGTTTTACATGTAAATCCCTAAAATGTCATACTTTTCCAAACACTCTTAACAAGAAATTGCCTGATGGTCGCAACTACAACAAGTGGAACACATTCAAACATACTCTTGTAGCCCAGTAGTTGCAGTTTACTTTCATAAGAACATGTCAAACACTCCCTAACGTCGTATAATAAAAGTCTGATAATACTGTGACAAAAAAACATGTATCTGTACACTAAATGTACTGGATAAAGCTCTAGTTTCATTTAACTTTTATCAAATGCACAACCAATTTATAGGTGCTCACACAATTGGCATGGCTCGTTGTACCAACTATCGAGCAAGAATCTATGGAGACTATCAAAGAACCGCAACTATGAGCTCAATCGCAGACTCCAATCTCAAAACTTTAAAGTCAACATGCCCGGCTGCAGGAGGAGGAGACAACAACGAATCAGCAATGGACTATATCTCACCTAATCTTTTCGACAACTCATACTACCACATACTTCTTAGAGGCGAAGGTCTTCTTGCTTCTGATCAAGAACTTTATTCTAGCATGCTAGGAGTCCAAACAAGTAACCTTGTCAAGAAATACGCAGAAAATCAGCTAGCATTCTTTGAACAGTTTTCTGAGTCTATGGTGAAACTTGGAAACATAACGAATCCCGAGACTTATGTTGATGGAGAAGTTAGGAAGAATTGCAGATTTGTGAACACATAAGATGGATATTTGAATTGTGTTGTTCATATTCATGGTTATTATTTAAAAAATTTGTTTTGTTTGCATGATGTATAAGAAGTGAGGGCCATATATCATGGTGTGACACATGACTATTTTGTTACTTGTAGGTTTTGATTTTATTATATTCATGTTCAAGATGTAATATGGACATATTTTATGTCTGTTACACTATTTTATTGAAACTTATACCATACTGTTCTTAAAATTGGTGTCTAAATTATTATATGTTGGTGTTAATTGGTTTGATTATGAGGTGAGTTGGTCATCTGCCCCTAATTAACTAGCTAGCAGCAAAAACTCAAACGCATATTACAACACACATCCAAAATTTGAAAGTATATTCTATATTTATATAATAAAACAAAACCCTTAGTGGGTACTTTCATATTTTGGAGAAAAGAATATTTCCTTATTAGGTAAAATTTTAATTATTATTTTTTAATTTAAAATTTAAAAATTTGTTTTGTTGATATACTACACAAGTAGAAGATAAATACAAAAAGATATAGATAAGATGCAACTAACAACATGATTAAATTTTTTAAATGATTATCTTTAATAATAAACAAATATAATAAAAAATCATAAATCAAACAAAACAAAGATTAAATTATTTATTTTTTAAGAAATAAAAATATATATTATTAAAAAAAAATTAAAAAAAACCCGCGCTTGCGCGGGCATTATAACTAGTGTACTTCTATAAAAGTTTCTGAAATGCTTAATTTACAGATACAGTCATACGGATGAAATAATACAAAAACCGGAGGGATAGCCGAGTGCCGGAGGTTTGTGATTCTTCACGGGAGATTTTATAAAATCCCCGCAAGCTGTGACTTTATTGTTTGGCTAAGCTTATTTAGTGGGCTTAGGCTTATTGGCTTATGACTTATATAAGCTAAGCTTATAAGCCCATGTTAGTGTTTGGATTAGCTCATGGTTAATAAGCTTATAAGCTCAAAAGTGTTTGGTTTAGCTTATGTTGGTTTATGTTGCTAAATGACTAAAAAGGACATGGTTTAATAAACTTATAAGCTCAAAGTGTTTGGATTTTTTTTTTTTTTTCCGTAAATATCTATAATACTATAAGATTGAGTCCCTAAATTTAATGTGGAGTTATGATGATATAGTCTTTAGAGTTAGAAACAAGTTGGAGTCGTTTAGTAGTACAAGATAGCTAATGCTCGGAATTCAATGCAGCCTCATAATAACTATACAATCATGAAAGGAGATGAAGTGCAAGGGTTGCCCAAATTGATCACATGACATTTAGTATAGAATTAAAAGTCGGTTAGATGAAGTGCAAGGGTTGCGAAAGGTTACAAGAATAATTAATGATTTAACCTAATTCTAGCCTATATAAACCGGCCAAAAGCACATTTAGTATGTACATTTGAAGATGATTCACACATCTTTTAGATCTTTGATTGTTGGTAGCGGTATGTAAATTCTCTTTTGCAACATTTTGGAGATGATTCACACATCTTTTAAATCTTTGTAATTAACTTGGTATTCTTTTTTTTCTTAATTTAGTTATCATACGCAGGTACCATGAAAATCACACAAGATCATCTAACCGACTTTTAAATGGAACCAAAGATTGAGATACCAACTATTTTCTTTGTTTCTTACATATTTAGGTGATTGTTATAGATGAACATATATATAGATATATGTATTATGTTAATGCATTTTCATATACAAGTAATTTATGTGCATTTTCTATTGATGTAGCTCACATGTGCGAATTGATTCAAGAAAATATGCACGAGCATGTATGTAAAGTAATATTTAAATGGTTAAATGATACTTTTTAGCGTGATTAGTTTATGTAAGTAGTTGCTTTCGAATGCTCTTTGAGAAATATTAGAATGAATTTATCGTGTGCAATTGAATTATTATTGAAAAGAAGAAGGTCCGCGCATCGCAAAGTGTTTTCTTTTTCTATATGTAGAATCGTTAGTGAGAACTAATATTTACGCCCATTAAATGAGTTTGCCATAATAGCAAAATACGACATATTAAAAATATCACATTGAGTAATGAATAGAAAGGAAAAAATACATAATTTTGACTTAAAGCCGTTTGTAAATTATAATATCAAATAAAAAAGTTGAGTTTTAAACATAAGCAAAAGTTCAAACTTTTATCGAAAAACAAAACCGGTGCATTTAATGTGAAGTATATACAACATCGAGATGGAAGTGCAAGGCTTGCCGGAATTGATCACATGATATTTAGTAATTAGTATAGAATTAAAAGTCGGTTATGGATTGAGATGAAGTTGAAAAGGTTGCAAGAATAATTGATGATTTAACCTAATGCAATATATATAGATATATGTATTATGTTAATGCATTTTCATATACAAGTAATTTATGTGTGTTTTCTATTGATGTAGCTCACATGTGCGAATTGATTCAAGAAAATATGCACGAGCATGTATGTAAAGCAACACTTAAATTGTTAAATGATACTTTTTAGCGTGATTAGTTTATGTAAGCATGCAACTTGAATAATGAATATAAAAGAAAAAGTACATAATTTTTGCTCGAACCCATTTGTAAATTAAAAAAAAATAAGTTTAAGACATAATAGTGGAGTCCAAAGGGTTTAGCAATTATTAATAGTCTGTTAATTAATATTCATTTGGTTAGCTATTTAGAATTGAGTTTATTGATAAAATTTATTAATATTAGTTAGACTTTAATGTTAATTTTAAATGAAATTAGTTATACAATAAAATGAGATAAAGCTAAAAAGTTTGTAACGATTTTTATACAGTTTATGTTGCATTATTATATATACATTATTACACAAACTTTAACTTACAAACTTAATAAAGAAAATATTTAACGCACATTAGATTATGACCAATTAGATAGACCCAGTGTGCTCATATTACCATGCAAAAACCATATAATGGACAAGTATTGTAGGGCTAAGTAATAGACCAAAAGAAACAAAACCATTTTTTTATCATGCAAATAAGTAATAGGCCAAAAGAAACAAAGCCATCACAACTTAATAACCAAAAGCCCATTTATAAAATACAACACTACAAAACCAAAACAACATCAAACAGTTTTAAATTTTTATACAAGAAAGTCAAAACGTTTTATACAACATACTAAACAATAATTAAGCATACACTCTGTAATACCTAAAATTTCAATCTTGGTAAAATTACGAAAATGCCCCTATAATTTTATTAATTCATGCCTATATAAACCGGCCAAAATCACATTTAGTATGTACATTTGAAGACGATTCACACATCTTTTAGATTTTTAATTGTTGATAGCGGTATGTAAATTCTCTTTTGCAACATTTTGGAGATGATTCACACATCTTTTAGATCTTTGTAATTAACCCGGTCTTTTTTTTTTTTTTTTTTTTTTTTTTTTTTTTTTTTTTTTTTTTTTTTTTTTAATTTAGTTATCATACGTAGGTACCATGAAAATCACAAAAGATAATGCATGCTCAGATAAGTGGAACCAAAGACTGGGATACCAACTATTTTCTTTGTTTCTTTGTTTAGGTGATTGTTATAGGTGATTATTATAGATAAGCATGTATATAGATATATGTATTATGTTAATGCATTTTCATATACAAGTAATTTATGTGCGTTTTCTATTGATGTAGCTCACATGTGCGAATTGATTCAAGAATATGTGCACGAGCATGTATGTAAAGAAACATTTAAATGGTTAAATGATACTTTTTAGCGTGATTAGTTTATGTATGTAGTTGCTTTCGAATGCTCTTTGAAAAATATTAGAATGAATTTATTATGTGCAATTGAATTATTATTTAAAAGAAGAAGGTCCGCGCATCGTAAAGTGTTTTCTTTTTCTATATGTAGAATCATTAGTGACAAACCAATATTTACGCACATTAAATGAGTTTGCCATAATAGCAAAATACGATATATTAAAACTATCACATTGAGTAACGAATAGAAAGGAAAAAATACATAATTTTGACTTAAAGCCGTTCGTAAATTATAATATCAAATAAAAAAGTTGAGTTTTAAACATAAGCAAAATTTCAAAATTTTATCGAAAAACAAAACCGGTGCATTTAATGTGAAGTATATACAACATCGAGATGGAAGTGTAAAGTTTGTCGGAATTGATCACATGATATTTAGTAATTAGTATAGGATTAAAAGTCGGTTATGGATTGAGATGAAGTTGAAAAGGTTGTAAGAATAATTGATGATTTAACCTAATGCAATATATATAGATATATGTATTATGTTAATGCATTTTTCATATACAAGTAATGTATGTGTGTTTTCTAATTGATGATGTAGCTCACATGTGCGAATTGATTCAAGAAAATGTGCACGAGCATGTATGTAAAGCAACATTTAAATAGTTACATGATACTTTTTAGCGTGATTAGTTTATGTAAGCATGCAACTTGAATAATGAATATTAAAGAAAAAGTACATAATTTTTGCTCGAACCCATTTATAAATTAAAAAAATTAAGTTTAATACATAATAGTGGAGTCCAAAGGTTTTAGAAATTATTAATAGTGTGTTAATTAATATTCATTTGATTAGCTATTTAAAATTGAGTTTATTGATAAAATTTATTAATATTGGTTAGACTTCAATGTTAATTTTCAATGAAATTAGTTGTACAATAAAATGAGATAAAGTTAAAAAGGTTTGTAACGATTTTTATACAGTTTATGTGGCATTATTATATATACATTATTACACAAACTTTAACTTACAAACTTAATAAAGAAAATATTTAACGCACATTAAACTATGACCAATTAGATAGATCCCGTGTGCTTCATATTACCATGCAAAAATATCTAATTGATAAGTATTGTAGGGCTAAGTAATAGATCAAAAGAAACAAAGCCACTTTTTTATCATGCAAATAAGTAATAGGCCAAAAGAAACAAAGTCATCACAACTTAATAACCAAAAGCCAATTTATAAATTACAACACCACAAAACCAAAACAACATCAAACATTTTTATATTTTTATACAAGAAAGTCAAAATGTTTCATACAACATACCAAACAATACTTAAGTATACACTCGCCAATATACAGAAAGAATACACGATTAACAATTAGATTGTCAGCCCGTGCGTAGCACGGGTTCTGCCTGCCTCGTATATATAAAGAATGAGTTCCCATATTGAATGTGAGCATTAATGTCACAAGCCAAGAAACTCTATTATGATGATTAAGCTAAAAGAGTTCATTAATGTTGAGCTTATTTTAAAAAGCTTTTGAGAACTTTTAGAGTTGGAGTCACATTTATTTGCGGCAAAAGATGAATATGAACTTTTGCTTTCAGTTTCAAGTATACAAAATATCATCCATTTACCGAAAAAAATTCATTCCGTATTCCCCACCACACATACATTTCACCCTCACAAACACACACACACAGTCGCGAAACAAAAGCACTCGCTTCTCACCACCCTGATCACATCCCACCACCATGACCAGTGGTTTTTGAGATTGTTTCGTCTCAGGTTGAGGCAAGAGTATAATGTGACATAGACGGTGATAGCGTGATGGTTGAACATTTACAAGGAATAAGTGAAGGCAAATATCCCTCCCTTTAGCAATCAATGTATGTTTCTTTCTTGAGAACTTAGAGATGGTATGTTATTCTTTTTTGTTCAGTTCAGCTTTTGATTTGTTAGTACACACTAAATGACTTCTTATTATTTTTCTAACTGTATACAGTACCAAGTTCTGCTGGCCTACTCATTTGATTCTCCTTTACCAAAGTTTCTGAATTTGAAGCATTTGGAGTTAAAGGGTTATTATAGTGCTTATGAATACAAGCTAATCCCTCAACCTATCGAAAGTTCCTCAAAGTTGCAAAAATTATGCATTGATCGAAAAGGTACTTTATTTAAGCCGGCTTTTTTAAAAACTTTGAGGGTTATCATTTCTACTAACCAGCTTGAAAGTTAGTTCAATCAAGCCCAACTACGTATCCTCAAATCCAACTTGATTAATGTCAACACTATTTATGTTATTCTATTATATTGTAGTTTATATCATTGTAGCTATCTGCCGTTATGTTGAAAGTGCTTATTCTAATCTTATGTTACGTCTGCAAATGGGACCACCTGTAAGCCATTCGAGTTTGGGTCATTGGAACTGGCTTTGGAGTTTTCCTGTGCCACACTTGATACTCAGGTACAAACAATAGCTAGGTCTGTTTACTGATTCTAGGCATTCGAGTTTAGGCCTTCATTTTGATTTACACCTATGAGCATGAATTTTAGTTGCTGCACACAGTATACCATCATTGGCATCTCAACAATACTATCTTTCCTATTTTCTTTTTGTCCATTGCAACGTCTCCTGTTTATGTATTCTTACATCTTTGATCATTATACAGGCCCAACGCTAGAATATATGCATTTAGGGCCATGTAACCAGATGTGTCATCATTGTGGAGTTTACTAGAATGTGGTTGAACCAATAGCTGATGTATAACAGGTACTCCTAACTATTATCTAAATTATATGCATATCATACATCACAATATTTGTATACTATATTCACAGATTAAACCTAATGTTTTCAAAGAGTGAGTGATTCGATTGTAGCCGGGGATGCTACAAAAAGTCGTGTCGTAAGAGTTATTGATGTCCAGAACTGAGTAAGTCCCTTTACCTTCCTCATAATTCTCATACATATAAACCAATCATAACTCACAACCTGTAACTTTTACAGCGGAATGACAATTGGGTTTACCATATGGAATGAAATAGCTATAGATTTCCATATACAAACATATGAAGCTTTGGAAAAGCCAGTCACAAAAGCAATCCCCTATTGCCGAGTAACAAATAGATTTGGAGGTAACCATAGTAATTAAACTTTATACATGTGGTACATGTTTCATACAAATTTTTAATATCCGATATCCAATAATTACAGGACTACAGGTCACTGCAGCTCCTGAAACTTACTACAATATAAATCCAAATGCCCTGAAATTCCACCACATACTTCATATGTAAGCTTAAAAAACTTTCCCTAAACATATTGGCCATATCAGTGTACATGATTCATTAGAAAGGATGTTAAAAATCACATTGATGAGTTTATTCATGCTTTGATGAACAGTGAACACAAGACCTGCTTAAAAAAAATACTATCTCAAAGTAGTTAAATATGTCTAAGGTTGTAGCCGAAAAAGATGTTGCTGAGAACAAGGGAGTTGAGGGCTTACAGGCCCTTCAAACTGTTGTTACCAACTAGAATCTACCATTATGGCAGCAAGATTTTAACTATAAAGATGTGCAGAGTTTAGAATGAAGGAACGTGTTCATGATTTACTTTTAGTATAATACTGAATTCACAGATTTTACGTTTATGAATACTTGATGGAAGTATGTCTGAATCGGTAAGAAATTTTGATTGAAAAAAAATATACATTTGATTACACTAACTCTTAATATGTGACTTTGAAGTGCAACAAGCTACACATATCAACGGTGTAGATATTCTTGATGCTCAAAAGGCCAAAGAGTGCGTGTGTTATCCGGTGGGGTCGTTGTTATTAAAGTTGGTGCTGCAACAGAAATCGAGTTAGAAGACCGCAAGCTTCGTATTGAGGATGCTAAAAATGCAACCTTTGCTGCTATTGAGGAAGGTATAGTTCTTGGCGGTGGTGCTGCATTTGTTCATCAATCAACATTGGTTCCTGCCATCAAGGAGAAGATTGAGAATGCAAATGAGAGATTAGGTGCTGACATCATTCAAAAGGTCAGTATTGAACCATGATTTTGTTTGCTTGGTCAAGTGTTAGAGAATGGTAAAATGGGCGGGTTGGGCAAATGTTTTAAAACAGCCCATGTTAAAACAAGAAATTTGTGTTATATGTAGAAATGGGTTAAAAGTTCAATCCATAAAACTATTCAATTCTAGCATTTTTTTTCTTATTCGACCAGTTTAACAGGATTGATCTAAAATATAATAGGCATAATNCAGTATTGAACCATGATTTTGTTTGCTTGGTCAAGTGTTAGAGAATGGTAAAATGGGCGGGTTGGGCAAATGTTTTAAAACAGCCCATGTTAAAACAAGAAATTTGTGTTATATGTAGAAATGGGTTAAAAGTTCAATCCATAAAACTATTCAATTCTAGCATTTTTTTTCTTATTCGACCAGTTTAACAGGATTGATCTAAAATATAATAGGCATAATACTAATGACCCATCAGTAAATGTGTCAATTTCTATACCTGGTTAGCTTGGTTTTTTGGGTCTTTTTTGTTAACGCCTACTTGCTTGATTATAGGTATTGGTCGCACCAGCATCTCTAATAGCCCAAAACACGGGAGTTGAAGGTGAAGTGGTAGTGAAGGTAAAAGAAAGCAAATGGGAGTTTGGCTGTTATTAATAAGAAAAAACGAAGGTAGAAAGAAAGCAACCCATGTTACTATACTATTTTTGTAAAAGAAAATGGCTATATGATATGAGAGTTTACATATAATAATCGAATAATGTGTGAATAAATTATTATCATCACACTTGAAACTCGCTTTCAATGTATCTAATGGTTTGCTATTATACATTGTATGAGTGGAAATGAAATGATACTAACTCAAAGCAAATTGTCGTTATTATTAGACTATCTAATATAATTTGCAAATGCAATAAGTTTTGTAATAATAATTTGCCTAACGAATGATTAAAAAGTGAGTTAGTGAACCATATTTCATCTATCGATTATGAATGAGCCATTAGGAAAAGTTATATGCTTATTATTCGAAGGATGTATTATTAAAATACTTATGGTTAAATATAACAACAGTTTAAAAGCATTTGTGCATAAATATACAGACATTAAAGTGCTTATGAGCAGTTTTGTGGCTGTTTTATGTTTAAGAGAACTTACTAAAACCCTTTATCAGATTAAAGGGATTATTGTTTGATAGTGAAAACGCAGTTTCCAAAAAAATAGAAAAAATAAACCCCAAAATGATGCTCTGTCACATGATAGCAGACTTAAAAGATTGTACTAATGAAGAGTATTTAAATATATCACCTTCCAAATGATGCTCTTTTCAAAAAAACGTGTGATTGAATTTAAATATATCACCTTCCTAAATTTGTATTTAAAATTCTTTGTACACTGTATCAGCATGGAAGGATGATCAAAGCAAGGAACCTCAAAGATGAGAACCCCTAGGCAAGCAAATCAAATGTGCACATACTACTTACAACCACGTGTAGTCATGGTCAAACGCATGTTTGAGTATCTTTCATATGAAACATTTCTATTTATAAAAGCTTACTAAAGCAAAAATTTTAGTTCAACACTTTAGGCTGCACAATGAATGTTGACACACCTAATTATCTGGCAATTAACTGTTGCCAGACTGATGTTACTTCATGGTGATCGAAGCCCGTGCATCGCACGGGCCATGCTGTCTCGTGTTCATATAATTTTGGTAATTGGTTTAATATTGCTGAATTAATGTATTTGATTTAATAAAAATCAACATTAATATTGATAAAATACTAACTTAATATTGTTTATACTAAGTGCAAAATAGAAAATGCTGGGTATGATGTCGTGTAAGGGGTGGAATTCTTCACTACATATCTACCAATGAATGAATCTATCATTGTATTTCATTCTTTTATTCTTATATTTTTCTATTAAACGTCTTTTTCAATTTCTACATGTATATCAAATGATTCCCTAATTCCCATTACTGCATACCAAACGCTCCTTTAGAGGCTTTCCTATTTATTAGAAAAACACAAAAAATAATAATAAACTACTTTGTCAAATAAAGTAGATCGAATAGGGACTTTAGCTCCAAAGATAGACTCGTTACAGAAGCTCCACAAAGCCCAAATAGCCACTCCATTCATAGCTAAAATACTTAACCTACCATGTCATACGCTTTTTGAATATCTATCTTGAAAGCGCATCTAGGAGGCCCTCTACACCATTGCTTGACTACTTGATTTTCTTGAATTTGTTATAATCATGAGGAAATTAACTAAACACTAGGAACACATAAGTAAACCCAGAACACATGGGAAATAAAGAGGTACAACTTCCTTGTAAAGTAGTCTTATAAGACTTAAGGGTATTTTTGTCTTTTTACCTAACTTTCATGACTTGGAAAAGTTAGTCTCTCTTAGTCAATATACTGCATGGAAGGTCCTTTTTCTATTAAGGTATATTAGGGCAAGGTCCTTATGACTAATGAAACCTTATAACTATAACATGTATTAACTTTAAAGCTATAAAATATATTTGAAATCATTACCGTGAAAATTGTGGTGTTGTAAGGAAAATGTAGTTTACGGATTATTCTCTTCAAAAGAAAAACAAGTTTTCTAAGAAGTTTGGAAACACGAAACAGTCTTTATCTGCAAATGTCAGTAGCTCAAATGTTTCTAAGATCACATATGTGAAAGGTTGTAACTTTGTTAGGAGAAGAAAGAAGGAAGTTAAGAGCATCAAGAAGAATAATGTGAATAATCAAGAATATGAAGTTTAGAATTTTGTTTTAAATCTTAAGAATAAATGTAATCATGCGACTAAGAATGCTTATTATTCTAGGATTAAGTAGTCTTTCAAAAATATTATGGATACTCCTTATTTATGCAATTCTTGTTATGTTGTGAATGCTGCAGTTGTTTCCTATAATAGTTTTGTGAATAAATGGATTCCTAAGTATTCAAGAATTAAACCCGTGTTTACATAGATCCCAAAAGGATCAAAAACCAAACTTAGGAACATAACGTAGGACTTTTAACATTTTAGGACCTATTCTAAAATGGGATCCAAAAGTTTGTTGAGTCATGTGATTTGTTTATATGCATGTTATCCGAGTATGCTTATGGTACTTAGAGTCCGGATGTTCTAGACACTTGACTAGAAACCGTGCACTGCTAATGAAGTTTGTTGAAAAGTTATTAGGTATTGTGAAGTTGGGGAATGACGAATATGCAACAATTATGGGTTATGGTGTTATTGTGAACGAGAATACAACAATTAGGAAGGTTACTATGTTGAAGGGTTAAACTATAACTTATTCGGCATTGGTCAATTCTGTGATAAAGATTTGGAAGTCACCTTCAGAAAAAACATGTTGCATCATCAGAACTGAAGATGTCCAGCCACTCTTAACAGGATTACAAACATCAAACATATACACGACTGATATCTTACAAATTGATCCAAATGAAGATCATTGTTTGATCTCTCAAGCATCTGTACAATAATCATGGTTATGGCATTGGTATGTGTGTATTTACACATACCTTTTACCTTAGTTAACGGACCAAAAAGACCAAAAACCCGACCATAAATGCCAAATATGTGTTGTTTTTGTGTTTTTGAATGTGCAGGTACGGATATGTGTGAAATGGACAAAACAAAGACAAAACGACAACACGAGCACGGGATTTGGAAAAGACGAATATAAGCCGGAGCCGGGGACGAATTTCTCAAAGATAAATCACATTCAAACCCGAGATGTCAAATATACCCTTGAAGTTCAATCACTTGTCAAAAATAATCCTTGAATGAAGTTTGCAATTTTGGCAAGTTTAGTCCCTTAACCTTAAACCTAACCTAAAAATAAATCCTAAAACCTTAACTACACAACATATCCTAAATTCAATTAACCCAGCAACAAAACCAGGCCCAATCCTATCTTATATAACCAAAGCCCACCACAACTTCCCGGCCTGCAAATACAACCCGACACTTTTATTTACCCGGTCAACCCACCCATAACCCACGGTCAAACACTTTTGAAATATAATAAACTAATCCCTAAATCACCCCCGCTATTACCCTTCTTCGTCCCCCATTACCACCTGAAATTCCGGCAATACCCTTGTGCCCCAAGCATAGTACTTAGAATCTTCTTACGTGGCAGACTGTGCAGAGCTCGGATTGCCAGCTTGGACCATCTAACGGTTGTGATTGATTGGAATACATCACTATTCTGATCAAAGGGCTGTGAGTGGATTGAATTAGCACAAAGGGATCTTAAAATGGATATTCGGAGTATATACTTCTTCTGGATCCTTCTGATGAACTCCTGAGCTCAGCTATTTAAAGCCCCTCACTCTCACAATTGGAAGCTGTTAGCTAGATTAGGAGTAGGTTAGCTTAAGGTAGCTTTAAAGGTAGTTTAATTGTAGCTGAGCTTATTGTATTTCAGATTTCAAATTGTACTCAATTCAAATTTTTAATAAAAGTTTAATTTTCATTTAAATCCCTAGTCATTCAACTTTCAAGCAATTTAATATTTCAAATCTGTTTTAAGCTCTAATATTCTATTCTCAGTAGCTCATTCAAGCTTATCAAAAGGTTGTAGTGAGTTCTTTTACTCTACTTCTGCTTTAAATGGTTAAATGGATCCTGGTCAACAAAAGTCAAAGGTGGATTTATGATGATGATTCTGGGTAATTGATGATTAGATTCATGGTTTCTGGTATGTTTTGAGCCTATCTAAAGATAGGCTTGGTTGGAGTATCACCCTACTTCAGTTAGGGCTTTGGTACTTGTAAGATCTCAACTTCATTTTAATTTCTTATTGAATCTCATAGTATAAATAGATTAGACTTGCTTTATTTGATTGTTATTGTTAGTTTCTATTTTCATGTTTAGTAGCTTAATTGATTATTGATATTTGTTCTGTAGCTTGAATTGTTTGATCTCATGGTTAGCATAGTTGACTGCATTTTGTTATTCTGAGATATAGTTGTTTACAGTTGTTGTTTAATGTTCATCTGGACTCCATTATAGTTCACTGATATGGTTTGATCATTGTTGAGGTGATTTGAACCTTGAATCTCAGTTTGTTAGTGTAATTCCATAGTTATAGGGGTGTTTGGATAAGCTGTTCTGTTAATACAAATAATGTCAAAAACGTTATTCGCATTATTCGATCTTCTTGTGTTTTGATAATCACAAAATATAAAGACATGTTACGTAAAGTTACGGTTAATAAGTTTTTAACCGACGAAACTCGTTACTTCTACGTAGCTTCTACAACATCACTTCAGGTATGAACAAACCTTATACTGTCATTAGTTTGGTGATCAAAGAAGCTTTTATTTTCTTATAAACTTACATTTTTAAGTTTGACAAAACATTTTCACAAAAGTATTTTTGTGTTTTTAAAGAAATATTTTATTAAGAAAATATATTCAAATTCAAATGTGTAACAACTAGTTTTCCCCCCAAAATAGCTGAAACTTCACCAGATAAGTTTTCACCACGTCAGGACAAAAAGGGAGCATTTTTGTCTGGACGGTCCCTTAAAGGGGTCGGCGGTCCCTTAGTGATAAAGGACTGTCGCCTATTTACGGGACCGTCTGGTCTATCCTGTCGCCTATAAATATTGAACTGTTACACTTCTAGAAAACAAGGATTTCACACACAAAACTTTATGTTTTTATTTTCTTTGAGTCTTTGATCACTATAACATGTCGGTATATGTTTATAAGCGATTTCCTCTTCCGTCAAGTGCAAGAGAAGAACTCTCGATATCAATGAAGTCTCGAGATGTTATAGGTTCCACACACAAACGTAACAAGTGTTACGGTGATAGGTTCTGTAAATAATGTCATTGTTATCCGAATTGTGTGTGAGTCGAGGAGGAGATATTTGTGTGAACTTGGATGGTGATGTAGATCCAAGAAGTGTTGTAACTAGATTAATTCATGTATTGGTGTGAGGAGAATGATGTACTAGTGTGTAGGATAGGATCTTGTCAAGTTATTATGTAAAGACTTGGATCGGGTGATGATCCAAGTGTGTCATGTGTGTAGTCTTGGTTCGGGTGAAGAACCAAGTATGTCTA